>DWQT01000333.1:0-24685 GCA_018244895.1 Myscelus amystis hages | reverse complement strand
CGCCCCCCCCCCTGGGATTTCTCTACGCCCCCTGGTTGGGTAGTCCTGGTGATTTTTTTTTGGAAATAGAATCGAGCGTTTAGGATTTCTCTAATGGTTGGAAAGTCCTGGTGTAGGGGATGTTGTATTTTGTAGCATTGTTTAGTATGTGTCTGTGTGGGCAGGAGCAGGAGTACCTGGTGCGGTGCGCGGCGCGGATCGCGGCGCTGCGGCCGCAGGTGGTGCTGGTGCGCGGCGGCGCGGCGCGCCCAGCGCGCCAGCCGGTCGCCGCGCGCCACGTCGCGCACCACGCACTCGTACGCGTCGCTCTCCTGTGGGACGCGAGGATATTCAAAAACATCTACACCGACAACCACTGTTTGAAATTAATAAATAATTTGACTCTTATAAGTTAGGTTACAGAATTATTTTAGCGAAGTTTTGAAAAATCTTAGTTTTTGCAAAGTGACAGTGCTTATAGTAAAATTGTGTCCAATTCCATCTGTTATTAGTAACCAAGATATTGCAACTTATGAACGACGCTAATTACGGACCGCTAACAGGTTCGGCGACAAATGTGACCTGGTTGCCGATGGAGGGTCGCTAAATCAGTCTAAATTCCTCACGTCGCCATATTCTCCAGCTAGTCTTTGTATCCAAGTATGTTCAAGTATGTGCTATGACTTACGATTAACTTAAAGGAATACCTAATCTTGAATTTAATTAAAAATATCTGCTTTAAAATCTCTAATAAACTTTATCGTTGTTAGATTAGATAGTTCGTTTTATTTGAGATGAGAAAATATTATCTGCATGGTAATTGCAATCAGGCCATCAAACGTAATTAGTTGGGACTTACGTCGTCGATAGCGATATCTTGATGATCGGCGGGCGGCTCCACGTCGAGCATGGCGTGGAAAGCCGCCTTGCCCCCCTCTGCGTCATTCAGCGCCACCGAACATAACACCAGATGCAATCCTATACATACAAGCTACATTACTAATGAATAAATTGATTATATTCTAGTGGTGGAATGAAAAGATGTAAAAATCTTTAAAAATATACATTATCGTGAAGTACCTGTTTGAAAGTCGCCTTGTTCGTGCATTATATGCTGAAAGTTAGTGACCGCATCCCGAAACTTGCCCATGCGCACGAGAAGCAAGCCGATATTGTGCATTACTTTCATTCTATAAAAGTACAAAATACACACTGTTTTATATATATTATGCACAATATATTACACTTTAGAGAAGAATGTTCGTGCATTTTCTTTTCAGTATCTTCAATAGTATACGAGTATATTGAAGATACGAGCATTGACCTACTTACTCGTAAATGGTCTCTGTAGCATGGAACCAAAATCGGTGTCTTCTGGCAGTTGTAAGAAACTACTACGAAACGAGTAAGAAAAGGAGACCTTTCGGGTCGTATAATTTCGTTCATTATTATTATAGACATAGATATATATCACGTTGATAAATTTTACTAGAGCCGTTTGATATCCTTACCTGAGATCTTTTTCGGCGGTAGGAGTTTGGTCTAAAGCCATCCTGTACAGTTTGAGTGCTTTCGGATGTTCGCCCATTTTGAAATATATGTTTCCCATGTTGACCTAAATATTGTGGTCAAATAAATATGTTGTCAATTAGTTTTTAGAATACTTGTTTATCATTTAAATATTCGTTCGTTACCTTGAGACGATTAGCATGCGGAAATAATTTATTCCTAGTGAGTAGCTGATAGGTATTTAACGCTTCCGTGTACATTTCATTTTGCGCATATTGTCCAGCCAAATTGCATAACACCTACAATATCAAATAACGTATTTGACTTATTTATTCATAAGAAAATCAAAACTATATATCAACGTTTAGGAACATTATGGTTGAAATTAAAATATTCCTACTAACTGCGAATGTAAGGTCCAGGTTGTGCGAATCGCCGAGATTAGCTTGTTCTTGCATCCGAATGAGCTGCCTCTCTAAAGCTGACGCTTCCTGTGCTTTCGCCAGGGCCTGTATTTTATTATCAAATTTCATTAACGTGGTAAATGAAACTAACCGACGAAGGCTACGAGAGTCAAAGAATGGATCGTTATAGATACTCGCCTTGGCCAAATCATATTCTCTTTTGATGCCGGAGTCTTCATCGTTTTCAAGCCGAGCACTAAGCATGCACGACTCCTCGACCAGAGCCATAATTTTTGACTCCAATTGTTTTACCTTATCTTCCATGCTAAAGAACATTCGTTGCCATACATTATTCGATTCATGTTCGATAAAGACATTTATATGTATTCCGGCAAACGTATGCGGCAGTGACGCACCTGTCCTCCTTAGCGTCGTCGCGGGCGGCGTCGCGCGCGGCCGACGTGTAGCCGGCGGCGCGCAGCGCGGTGACGGGCCGCGCGGCCGCCGTGCCCGCGCGCGACACGCTCACCGTCGCCGCGCGGAACAGCTGCGGCGCCACTTCACTTAACTAGACATAGCGGCTTCCCGCTCCGAGGGCTGGCTGAACAATTGCCGGCCCGTAAACGAGCGCCGAGACGGCTTCAATCGAGTCAACGAATGGAACGCCGGCGGAGCTTTGGAGCGCTACTCACCCCGGTCCCCGTCCTGGCGGCGGCGCGCGCCGTCTGCTGGAAGGCGCGCGTGTCGAGCGCGGGCGCCACGTCGTTGAAGCCGCGGTATAGCTCGTCCTCGTCGTCGGCCGCGGCGCTTTCGCGGGACCTCGGCTCCGAATCCCCGCGCGCCGCGCCATGACGCCAGCTCAACATGGCCTGCCTCGTGCTAGAAACGCGTGAAATTCAACGGTGGTTCAATCAATCGCACCGACTATCTCCTTTGAGACGACTCACATCATTTGTTGTGACGCTGTTACCATGGCAGCGCGTGTCGCCTGTTCAGTCTCTTGATTGTCTATTTGATTTATAGATAGTAAAACTATGAAGAATTTAAATAGTCTCGAACTTACCTATAACATGAATGAGTGATTTTTGTTGTTTTTTTGTTACAGCTACTAATGAACATGGTATTATTTGCGTCGGACAGGTACACAATGTCTTTAATGAAAAAAAAAAAACAAAAATATTTCATAATTATTTATTATACTTTCTAACAATTTCACAATCAAGGTCCATCTCGATTTCGTCACGCTAAGGAAATAAGTTTTTATTACTCTAAATTAAAAATTTGACTGCAAAATGTCATCACATTGAAAACTGTAGATTAGGTACATGCTCTTTATAGAAGTGTTTTTGGAAGACACTGAATAAACGAGGACTTGGGGGCTCTGCGCCGGCCGAGCCGAGCCCCCCACCAGCCGGCCACGCGCGAGGGTCGAGGCGTGTAGCGGCACCGCCATCCGAGCATATCGTTGATTTAATTTGCAATCTGTTTTTTTTTTACCTTCAAAATATTACTTATAAAAATAATGATTTCTCGATTCCCTTATGTATTATTTATAAAAACAACGATGACTTAAGGCGCTAGGTACAACTGTTAAATATATCTTTAGAGAATTCAGTACGTAGCTGTACATATATTAATAATGATTTTTAATGCTCCGTGACCCTAAAAGACTAGTAAGAAACGAAAGTATTTAATTTTTGTACATTTTTCTCTTATCAATAAGATAACATGACATAAAAATTAATAGAAAACTCCTAGGTTCCTATTAACAGAGATATGACTTAGATGTTAACAGTGTTTATTGTTACTATGGATATAAATTTAACAAATTCAGACATAATGACACACACACACACATTGTCACACACAAAGATATATTACTACCAAATGTAACCAGAACCCACATTGCATTCTGAACTACATTTTTATGCAACGAGTCAACGCACAGACAGCCAATTATACATCAAAAATTAACCATCCGCGGTGCAATCGACAAAGGATGTTGAGAAAGCTACTTGTTTTCAAGATTTATTAATAAATGAGTTATGACTGCAATGTATTCTATGTATACTGTCATACTCGTTGCAAGGTCCCCTTAAACGACAAGACTTCAAAGTTTTTAAAAGAGACCAAGATTTTGGCTTCTGTTTAAGTGATCTAAAAGGTCATTAAAGGTCAGGGGTCGAGTGCCACCCAACATTACAATATTAAGGAATCTTGCGGTAGAATTCCATTGACAATTTATTTTGACTGCAATATTATTTGCACATTAGTTAGTAGCTCTAATTCTACATCAGTAACATTTCATAGCCTCTTCATTACATACTACACATATACAATTTTAAGTATTTATGATAATTATTTTTCGAGCACAATATTACTTAACCCTGTAAAATTATATTCACACCAATTTTTAATGAGAAAATATTATTTAACGGTGCATATAAAATGAGTCACATAAAACTTGCGAAACATTGCAATGGCACTATGAATGCTGTATACACATATTTCACGGACATAAATGTAATATCTAACGGTGTCGAGGGAAGACGGCACTGTAACATTTCAATAGAGATATTTATATGAACATAAATCACGGTGATCACGAAAACTGTAACTTTATATTCCCTAAGTTTCAGCTTCATTTTGTAATGAGACAATCTATTTACAATGCGATCGTTTATATAGGAAACATTATTTTACAAATATCCTATCGGTAGGAACTAACGGCGATAATTGACACGGGTATTTTAAAAACATATGACTATCGGTGACGTGTGACTTATGTTCATTATAATATACTTGTTGTCTGTTTATAAACGGAAATTAGGGCCACTTAATCACATCTTGCGAGCACCAATAAGTTAATGGTACGATACGATCACACCTAAACATCAACATGTCCAACTTGAAGGGTTATTCATCGGCTTTGTTTTCGCAGAGCGGGGCTCGTCCTTACAGTCTAAGATGAAAAATCAAAGGAAAATCAAGAAAAACATTCGGATTAAGTGTTAATCATTAGGCACGATATGGTACTTGCTTGCGTTTTGTGCAAAAAGTAAGCCGACTATAACAGAAAATAATGTGATTGTAACACACCCGTTTCATTCGGGATCGCTGTATATGAATCAATTCTCGCGGCGTATAAAATAAAACGGTCTTCAAATTCGCAAAGTCAACGTGAAATATTAATGTCAATCGATATGCATAGAAAAAAAACTACAGAATTGCATGCATCGGCAGATATCTCTGCGGGCACACGAGTTAAAGAGTGCTCGGATCGCATTTTATATCGCACCCGTATCGCCACCAATTGAAAATAAATCTATTGAATAGCTGATTTACTTCACGAGAGGCTTTTAAACTCGGCCCTCAGTATGTAGATTGAGAAAGAGGGCGCGGGGCGGGGCGCGCGGCGCGGGGCGGCGCGCGCTAGATCTGCGTGGAGAAGCGCGGGCGCGGCAGCTCGAACACGTCGCCGTGCACGGAGCGCGCCAGCGCCTTGATGCTGGCCGCGATGTCCTGGGTCTCCTCCTGCCCGTTAACCAACGATTAATACCGGCTAGCGTCTGAACCTTAATAAATAAATCATAGTTGCTTGAACTTATGCATGTTTGGAAGCAAAGATAGATGTAATATTAATGTTCTGTTTGTACGGTTGAACATTGTGATATTTCTGCAAAGTGACCGCTGACGTGTTTTAAGAAAAAACAGTAATGGGATTTTTATAAACAGTAATGTGATTTTTATACTCTAGGGAATAAATGTTTTATATTAAGAAACATACAATACCTATTCTGTTAAAATGAACGTGACATATTGACTAACAGAACTTTTTTACTCACAACTATTTGATTAGACTCCATTCATTAACTGAATTTTATACTTTACTAATGCATAGAATCATGAAAAATAGCATATTAAGAGTAATTAACATCAATGTTAATTTTCCTAGCATGTACTAACATAGTCATCGATGTCGCTCAAGGTGGGGCGCTCCGTCGGGGACTTGGGCATGTTGATGGGCAGCGAGCGCGCCAGGTCCGCGCCGGCGCCGCGCGGCCGCGCTATTTGGATCCCTTCGTCGTTACTGCCTTCGGCTAGAAAAGTTAAAAATAAAACTTTAATAAAGAAAACGACATTTCAAAGCAAACCGAGAGTATCAAAATTAACACATACACTGTACAAAGCTATGGATTTCTCATTAGCATTTTTTATAATCCGTTCAGTTTTAAATGCATTTTATATCGAAATTCACTGTTTATAAAGCTATTAACGCAGAGGAGGTAAACTCAAATAGACTTTGATTAGGAAGCAGAAAAACAAGTTTCCTAATTAAATATTGATTTTTAGTAGATAAATTAATTGATTTATTTAAATAATGGTATAATAATAATGTAAAGGAATATTTAACGGTTACATAAGTTTTGACTAAGACTTACGATCGGAGTCGTAATCGTCTGCGTCGGAGGCCATGTTGTTGCGAGAATCCATGCCCTCCAAATCGAATATATCCTCGGCATCTAAAGAATCTTCTTCAAGTTGAATATGGTCGTTAGACTGGAATTTGTAAAAAATATATATTTTTAAGGTATAGGTACAGTCTTATTTATAACCATTTTATGTTTATTTTAATAAAATGTAACTAACTGAGGTTGGTCTATGTGGACTTCCAAAGATTGATTGATGCAGTATTATTATTATTAGAGACATATTTTCATTTTGCTAGCTGCAGACAAAAATCGATTCGACATCTATGATGTATTTATTTAAAAAAATGAACAATGTGTCCACAATAGAAATTTATACAATAACTTGTTTCTAAAACGTTTATGATATACAATAAAATTACCTGCACTGAACTTCTTATTTTTTTGGCATCTTTGAGAGAAGACAGTCTTCGTCTTTGTAGAGGAGGTAGATGTGGCGAGGGAGGTCCGTTGTCCACGATTGAGTCAACTCTCCAGACATCATTATCAACGCAGCTTCTGGCTTTGCTTACGATACTGAAAAATATATCAGTCATAGTTGTTTGTATTCACATTGCAAGTTTATTGTAGCTAGATGTGGTTGACAATTTGATGGGTGATGTTGGTGGCTAAATGTTCTCTAGAATGTTGCTAATCAGAACCATACTTAACAATACAGAACTGGGTTGATCACTAATTCAAATTTCCAACAATGTTCATAAAGATAGTTACACAATATTACATCATAATTCATATAATTATGTGATGATTGTTACTAATATTCAAAAACAATTAAACTTGAATTGTAATTTTGTTAACACACTTATGGTTTAACAATGTTATTTTCCAGAAGAATTTTACTAGTGTCATAAAAATGGAAAATAGCATTTAATGTAGGCATAATTATGGAACTTATAAGGGTACATTAAAAATATTACTAGTATAAAAATAAGACTTCCACATCATAATTTACAAGTGAGTAAAGCCAGGATACATTTACATCATGTCATATAGACACTCATGGAATATTACATCAGTAACATGTTTAGAGATATATCATACTGCGGTTGCTATGTAGGGTGTACATTGTAGGTAGCCATACCTGGATAACACTTTATGATCTCTTTGTGCTCTTTCTCTATAGGTCTCATACTCTGCATACTTTTGCTCTCTAAACTGTCTGATAGTTTCCTCGATGGCTTCGAGCTGTGTTTGAAGTGTTTGATTTAATTGTTTTCTTAGTGTACCTATCACTTGCAGAGTAAGAGAACAACTCTTCTTATCACTAGCTAAAAAGTTGCTTGTATCTATATTCTCTTTCATTTCAACATCATTTGTCACATCTGGTACGAGTAAGTTAAACACTGGTGAAAAATTTGGGGACTTTTTCAAATTAGTGATGCAGTCTCGAGTCGTCTGAAAAATAAAACAAAATGATGATGTCAATAAATTGAATGTGTGTAGTTATATTAACTAGGTACATATTGTATCTACTAACTTGTATGGCCTTGCAAATAAACACAGCATCTGGTCTGTTGTCTAAAGTCCCATGGGTAGTCTGACCACAAGCTAAACAGGTCTCCAGGGCCCAGCGGCCCACAGAACGACGTCCCACCAGTGTCGGCTGCACTACATGACCTTTCAATGAAGTTACTGGACATGATAGTAAGTCCTACAATTAACAGGCATTTTAAATTATAACATTGAATATTTAAAAAATGTGGAATTTATAAGAAATCCATTATAGTAACAATAATATTCCTTTGCATTTAGTAATTTGCAGTTGGGTTTTAAATTTCTTTTGTGTTCCTTTAATATACACTATTATATACACACCAATTCCGATTTCATGTATAAAACTGGGGTTTAATTTACATTTAAAGATGGCATTACATAAGTTTTAATTTATGAAAGAACTCGATACAAGCAACACTTATTTTTATCAAACTAACGCTCATATTATAAATAATGTAAATAAGACTTTCCAGGAGTTTCTCACTTGCAAGGATATTTATCAGCGCTAAGGATACATATACACGTATATATTGGACTTTAAGGCTTTTAGTTAAATGTGTGGTCCTTCATAATATCAAATGTAAAATGATTTTTACTACTGTACCTCTGTAAAAAAAATATCTCTTTGTTCCGATGAAGATAGCTCAAGCTTTCCGATATCCATAATTTCTTCAATTTTGTCACTTTCCAATGTAACATTAAGACATTTGCAAACACATAAAACCATTGTAGCTGAAATATGATCGTAAAAGTGATCAAAACAATATAAAAATACACAAGAACGTAATAAATTGTACGAAGTAGTTCAGCGGATAAACGCGTTGTTATTATGTATGTAGTATGTATATGTAGTATGTATAGACATGCAACACAGATATATTTATCATACACACACCTGCCTGAGATTAGCAGATACTACATGCACGCCGTTTATTATAATATCGTTTATTCGTGCCAAAAAAAGCTTAAACTCCTTATTTTAAGATTCTATTTGCTATGAAAATAAAATGTTAGTTCAGTGATGTCGATTGTCCCTGAATAGCGAATAGATACATTCTTTCTCTTTCTTGTTATAGCCTTTTGTAAATGAAAGAAAAAGACGTAGTTCTTTCCACTGTGGTGAGTAGGCCTAATATATTATGATGTTCTGACAAGTTTTCATTAAAATGATGTTAATTTACGGTGTCCACAATATTTTCTTGTCTTATGACGAATTTAAAAATCCATATGAATACAATGCATAAATTGTTTAGTTTGTAACTTTATAAAGGTTTGTTTATATATTAACGTACTTTTATTTCAAGTCGTCTAAATTAATGAATTAATGCCTGTAACACATGTTTATTTTTATTTTTATTTTCACGAAGTCTACGTTTACCGCGTCTACGTTCCATCAGTCCTCGTTCGCATGAACGCTTTCTCAACTAACGTTAATAAATGCGTTAAAATGAAATTAATGAAAGGTACCGTAACATATATAGATCTTTTTTATTAATTTTTTTATGATTTAAATTTTGAAAGGGAGCTTAAAATGTATGTGTTATTTTATTCATATAATCTATAAGACCTTGCGTTTATCATCAAATATTTCTAAGTGTGTATGAATAAATTGAGGCCCAATATAAATTACCTTCATTTACTAAGTCTAGGGAATAACCTAGTTTTAAAAAATTAAGACTACTACTGTTAGAAAAATCTAAGATCCATAGATTAGTATCTCGTATCAAAATTTAAAAATTTTTTATTTGCATCAAAAAAATACTTATTATATGTATAAGAAATAGCAGGGGCCCCGTACTAGGTGGATAACCTGTGTTACGAGTTATATAATACGATTATCAGTGAATTATAAAAAAAAGTTCTTAAAAAATATTTTAAATTTGGTTTTAGGCATAATACGGTGAAATGGTTATTATTATGATTATATTCCGCATTAATGTCAAACTGACAAAACGTCATATAATTATTGCTTTGTGTCAGTGACAGTGTCACTAGAAGCGCAGTCTATTCAGTGTATGACGTAGTATTAGTAATTTAAAAAATGTGTTCATGAATAGGTAACTAGGTACACGTCTAATATTTCATTAAAATTTCATCGTCGACGACGTGGCAAAAAAATTAATATTGTTTTTTTTTAAATTTGGGTTTTTTAAATATTTTATCGGAGCACGTTAAATATCAACTTTATGTTGAATCTCAAAATCCTGTTCTGTTTTAAGTTCTAGGTTAGTGCGGTGAAAGAAACTTAAAACATGGCTAAAAGAACTCAACCGAGATGGTCACCACCATCGAATACAGAGAAACGGCCGGTATTAAAGTTGTACAACAGCTTAACTAGGCAGAAAGAAGAATTTGTATCTTCAAATGGCAACCGAGTTTTGTGGTACAGCTGTGGCCCAACAGTTTACGACGCATCCCACATGGGCCATGCCAGGTAAACTAGTGTTTAAAATGTACTTTTCCCTTTTTCCTTACTTGTGAATCTACATAGGTAATATAATATGGACTTGACCACATTTTAAACATATATTCCAGGTCATATATATCCTTCGATATTTTGAGGAGGATAATGTCTAACTACTTTGGGTATGATATATTATATGTCATGAACATTACTGATATTGATGACAAAATTATTAAAAGAGCGAGACAGAACTTTTTGTATGATAATTATGTGAAGGAGGCGCATAGCCTGGACAAAATAATAGATGATGCCACAGCAGTTGTAAATTACTATGAGGAGGTAGTGAAGAACACTGGTGACCCTGACAAGAAGAATGCTATGCAGAAAATGTTAGACAAGTAAGCATTTAAAACTATAAATAGAAAAAAATGTGTTTTACAAACATATTAAATATCACTAGTTGTGCAATAGATTTACACATAAGTGCTATCATAACTGTGTTACAATGCAATTTCACTCAATAATATGTATGTGGGACCATGATATTTAATTTATTGCACGATAAACTAGGAAAATAAAGAAATGCTGAATGGATCATAATCCCTAGTGTTGATTTTACATCAAAATTGAGTATATTGTCATTGCTATGTTTCATCAATGTGTAGCTAGAAAAATATTGATCTGATGTTGTGCTTCTTTAGTGTTGCTTCAGCAGTTAAAGAACTTAAAGCCGCAGTTGAAACAAATGACGCGGATAAAATCATTAAGGCCAAGTGCGACTTGTTGACATCAGCCAAAGACCCAATAGCAGATTGGCTGGACAAGCTGTATGGAGCCACCGTCGTTGACAATACCATTTTCACTGCCCTGCCTCGATACTGGGAAAATGAATTCCATAAAGATATGAAAGCGCTTAATGTGAGTACTTCAAATTTTTTATAAAATTGCACAATCATTTTACTTGAAGAACTAATTAAAAAAACAAGGAAACAGCCTATAGGTGCTTTTCAGAACCAATTATAAACTGACTTTCTCTATATTTATTTAATTGAGAATATTATCACAATAACACACAGAGGATTAAGTCATTTTCGTTTTATGGATTTATCAATTATTTCAATGTGTTTTCAAGCCATTTATTTCAATGTGTTTTCCTCACAGGTTTTACCACCGGATGTTTTGACTAGAGTTAGTGAATATATACCACAAATCGTAACATTTATACAAAAAATTATAGATAATGGGCTAGCTTATGAATCAAACGGTTCAGTGTATTTTAATGTGAGTGAATTTGATGTTAAAGAAAAACATCACTATGCCCGTCTTGTTCCGGAAGCTTACGGGGATACAAAATCATTACAGGAAGGTGAAGGTAGGACTTCCTAAGATTGGTATATTAGTATATTATGTAATGATTATAACCATATCAGCTATATAGTTATATAGTTGTAGGTATTTAATGCTAAAGGTGTACTAAATAAGTATATAAGCTGACCCGACACTGTCACTGCAGGCCACAATTTTAAAGTTCCTTGTGAGATCCATAATTGTTGATACTTTGTCATATTATGTTATATCTGATGTTATTAGTATTAAGTGATTTTGAAATGCCACTAATATACTGAGAGTAATGGAATTAATCAGATATCAATCTTTTAGGGGATTTAAGTGATGACAGTGCAGAAAAGCGGTCTCCAAACGATTTTGCATTGTGGAAGCGTAGTAAGGCTGGAGAGCCTTCGTGGACGTCGCCGTGGGGCATGGGGAGGCCAGGCTGGCACATTGAATGCTCCGCGATGGCTTCTGATGTCTGTGGATCCAACCTCGATATACACACTGGTGGTGTAGACCTTAAATTTCCCCATCATGATAACGAGTTGGCTCAAAGTGAGGTTAGTACTGTCGGATATACAGTGTTTTACACTCTTTAAATAACATATTTTACATAGTTAAATAAATGAGGTGCCAAAGAAATATGTAATAAAAGTAATATTGTAAGACATGGTTGACATCGCATAGATGCTGGATATGTTAAAGTTCGAGACCACAATAATTTCAAACAAAGACTGATGGCATCCAAAGTGTTATTTCAAATTTTTTAACTGTATCTATGTCTGATTGAATTGTTTGCATCCAAGTGTTGTTAGTATCACCAAGCATTGTTAGGAATTACGACCAATTGCTAATAGCTAAGTATCTTTTGAAATACAGTATGTTAATAAATGTATTCTTTTAATTTTTTCCAAGGCACATTTTGATAAACCTGGATGGGTCAACTACTTCCTGCACACCGGTCATCTAACCATCGCCGGCTGCAAGATGTCCAAGTCCTTGAAGAATTTCGTGACGATCTCAGAGGCGTTACAGCGTCACACAGCACGCCAGTTGAGAATAGCGTTCTTACTGCACGGCTGGAAAGATACCCTCGATTACTCAGAAAACACTATGGAAATGGCGATACAGACTGAGAAACTGTTTAACGTATGTATAAACCAATTCTCAAAATCAATATAAGAATTTAAAAAAAAAAAAATAGAACAATATTTTCTCCAAAGTGGTTGGGTGGTTTAGTGTAAATAATTTATTACTGTACTGAACACTGAGAAGGCAATATGAAGTTTTCACTCCCGAATGTTCAGCAAAATGAATAAAACAATTTAACTTTGTAGTCTTTGATGGTTTGATGCACTGTTGTAAAGTAAAAATACGATTTGATATTCAGGAATTCTTCTTAACGGTAAAAGACGCCATGCGATGCGGTTACGACGAAGGTTGCGGGGGGCAGTGGGGGCCCGACGAACAGCAACTCGCCGCTAAGCTCTCGTCGGTCAAGGAACAAGTGCATGCAGCCCTTTGTGGTGAGTTCTATGTAGAATTAGGAAATGAAATCTGGGGTTCTCCATAACATGTTGCAACTTATTATGTGATAACGGGTTATCGACACTTTTATTGCATTACTGTAACAGTCAATACAATTGACTATTCCAATAAATTAAATTAAATACTTTGATTAATTATTAAACAATAAAAAATTAATAATTAAAATTCTTAGGGTTAACACGTTTTTAAACTTCCAATTAATCACGATATCTTATTATATGTTTTTAACGACATTTGACCGTAGTTATGAGAATGTAAAAAAAATGGATATTATTTTAGTTTTTGAGAAAGATTGAATATGTAATATTAGCGAACGTTGACATTCGCCGCAGACAACATAGACACTCGCAGCGCGCTGGAGGCGCTGCGCGAGCTGGCGGGCGCGGCGCACGTGTTCCTGCGGCGCTGCGGGCCGCGCGCCGCGCCGCTGCTGGCCGCCAGCGCGCGCTACGTCACCGACATGCTGCACGTCTTCGGCGCCGTCGACGGCCCTCGCGGCGGCGTCGGCTTCCCCGTCGGAGACGCCGACGGTCTGCCTGTTAGTATTTTGTGTACAATGTCGCCTTATTGCTTTAAAGGTCGATCGGTTTGTGCTTGTTATTATTCTCAATCGCTTAAGCCCGCCGGAGGCCCCAAAGGCGACTTAGCACCGGTCGATTGACGAGCTGATCTCTAACCCATATCTCCGCCGATCCGAACCGGACGGTCAAGTGGACTATTTTAATAACGTCTAGGGGCCTTGCGAGCAAACTCAAAAATGACCAAAAAAATTATATTCGTCGTGACAGTTAGAAGAAGCCGTGATGCCGTACCTGGAGGCGCTGAGCACGTTCCGCGGGCAGGTGCGCGAGGCGGCGCGCGCGGGCGGCGCGGCGGCGGCGCGCGACGTGCTGGCGCTGTGCGACGCGCTGCGGGACGTCGTGCTGCCCGCGCTCGGCGTGCGCCTCGAGGACAAGCCCGGTGCGCGCGCGCGACCCTTCTAACCTTACGCGAAACGGACGATAGCAAATTATAGCTTTTTTCCAAGATTTGATGACGGAAACGCTTCCGCTAAGTCTAAGTCTCCTTCGTAGCTATACTTACCCTAATATAAAAAACCGGAACGTAGTGTCTTATATTTATTTGTGTATAATATCTCGAAGGATACAGTGAAGTCATTACCGTGCGGTCTGTCGACCGGTTTAATAAAATGGACAGACATACCAAAACATGCATACAAAGTAACAAATACCATAGCTATTCATTTTCTTTTTAAAATTTGTTTATTGTTATCTTTTGCATTAAATAAAAAATAAATTTATGTTTTAATTCAGATCGCACAGTCGTCAAGTTAGTTAGCAAAGAAGAATTACTTAAAGAAAGAGAAGAAAAGAAGCGGATCGAGGCAGAAAAGTTAAGAAAGAAACAAGAGTTACTAGAAGCGCAGAAGGCGAAAGAGGAACTGAAGAAAATACCGCCATCGGAATTATTTAAAAAAGAGACTGATAAATATTCAAAGTTCGATGAAAAGGTATTTATATATTATTGATTATATATGTGTAGAGAGCTTTATATTAAATTGTAATTTGCGAATATTGCTACATGATAACGGTAATGTATGTAGGTTAGACAAGCACAAATATCGAACTCTCAACAGTCAAGCGGTTGAGTTGTATGTTAGTAGCGACCATCAGACTATGTCTTAAAATAGGAGTAGATAGGTTATTGTGTATTACTTCAATTAGAAATAAAGACAGTGAGAAACACTTTATTCATAGTCATACGACCGCACATAATAAGAATAAAAAAATACAATTAAGCAAAATAACAAAAAAAATACATCAACGTTCAAGATCTATGTAGGAACATTATTTTAGCTATCTATTCTGAATCTGTACACTTCTATGATTATAACTCTGTTTCAGGGCTTACCCACACACGATCACGAAGGCAAGGAACTCAGTAAAGGTCTGATTAAGAAATTGCAAAAATTACAGCAAGCGCAGGAGAAGAAATATAATGAGTATTTGGCGACAGTCAACACCTGCTGATAAAAGACGGAGTTCATATCAATAAAACCTCTGGAGAAATTGCTTCACCATTATCAAATTTTAATAAAGATGCTGTATTAAAATTATATGTAAATGTTCAATAAATAAAAATAATAATCATCGAAACAATCGTTTTTCGAATCGAATGTTAATTTTAAAAAGACTTCATAAATTATCTCAGTTAAATTATTTTCATATATAATTAAGATTAGAAGCGAATGGTACAGAATGAGGTGGGCATTATGCCAAGATATTAAAATATATAAATGTATGTTTCTATTTATCCAATAAAATGGATGAATCACCAACATGAAAACATTGACCGTATTTGTAAAGGCAAGCCGGGGTAACTGCATTTACTGTGAACTTTTTGTATTTTTCGTTTTTTATTTTCACTTTTTATATTCTTAAATAAGATTATATAAAGTAATTTATATATATACACCTATATTTTTTATATTTTGCTCATAAGAATACCTTAAAGATTTAGTTTAAAGTATTTCAGTATTAAGATTATTATGATAAATAAAGCATTACAACTGTATTTTGTATTTTATTCATACAACATGGTTCAGTATTTTATGAAAGATACTTTTCACCTTCACGACTGCTTGCATTTTAAACCCAACTTATGAACTATCATTAAAGTAACAACGCATTATTGAAATTAAATATCATTTTGAGCATTAACTTGAATGCTAAAGTTCAATATAACACTTCTCGGTTCCAGCGAGTATGAAATAAGAAATAAGCCAGGTTACAATTGCAAGATTTTGCAAGCAGTTATAACAATTATGGCACTCTTAATAGTTCATTGTTAATATAGAAATTCGTGCAGTCCACGCAGTAGTTGACAAGGGAATATGAACTGTTCTAGGAAAAACACATACGAGAGAACTTTTTTGGTTGTACAAATTAAACTTCTTAGGGAAAAAGTCACTCGTGCAAGATCGAATTGGCGGACATACCTATTGTTTTTAAATCCATTGAATCTCGCGATCAAGATAACGTGCAAATCGCAAGTACCTAAATGTAGATCCAACATCGCTGGCGGGAACAAACATTTATTGACACTATTTCTGCCATATAAGTGATGGTCATGTTTTCTGCGTTGTGTGATATCTAGAACACAGGACGGTAGAATTTCTCATCATCAACAATCACAACCCACCACACACCCTTACATACTCGTGATTATCGCACAAATATCCACCGATCCGTCGCCGTTGGATCAACGGTCCAGTCAAATAAAAACGTAAACGCGCGTGATCGTAACAATATTTAAAGTTTTAACTGAAAATAAAATAATAGCCAGATTTACATTATGTAATTCAAAAAACGGGATCGAGTACAAAAATTTTACAAACTTCAAATTAATCAAGTGTCTAGATGACTAATTTTTATATCGATCGATTGTCGCTAACACAATGCCTACAGATCGTGTAAGGAGGGTTGCGCAATTTACGCGATTATCTACATTTAAGTAAACATTAAAAATAAATTAGCGCGGCATCCACGATCACAATAGGGACGCACGACGCTTCAATGAGATTTGTACAAAAGTAGTGGCCGCGTGCGCAACGACGAAAATACGTAAAAAAGCTAAACAGGAGTTTAAAAAAAGGTAAAAAGTGAAGTAAACAATCTGGGTGTGTTTTTTGTATGACGGCCGACAATAGTATTTTAGGGTGGCACAAGTATCGCACGAGTCGCGAGGCTGCTCGCCATCTGTAGCGAGCGCACGCTCGCATTGATCTCATTATGACTGAAGCGCTTTAGGTAAAACAAAGATAGGTAATAATCATTGGACTAATTTATATTTCTGTAACTAACGATAATTAGAAATATTTTTCTTATACATTCAACTACAAAGGTTGCATCGTTTACTAGGTAGGTAAGTAGCTAGGCAGATACTTACTCGTACTTACTTAGGTATATGACATTTTCCGCCGTCTGCATGAATTTAAATAGATATCGTATATACCTACTCGCAGCAGAACAGTACTTTAGAAAAGCAAATTCTGCGACGATGTCGTTAACATTTACCCAGTTTTTTAATGTAAATAGATTTTATGCTCGATCACAATCTTTTCAATCGCGGTCAGATTGAAGCGACAATAGGTAACGGTAGCTTGGGGTGAGCTGGGGTGAAATTGCAAAATGCTGAGACGGTTAGAGGTTGACCGCCCGGAGAGATGTCAATCATTTGAATATCTAAATCGATCGTTTCCCATATACGGTACAGATTATGCGATAATACAAATTCTTTATGTTGGAGCAACGAACTGAAATTTTCGTGGAAAAGCTATTTTTTTATGTTTCGTATTAACATTCCAAAAAGTTACTTCAAGATCCGATCATGCGCAATATTTCGTAACGGTCGTTGTATTGAAATTAATTGAAATGTACATATGTATGAATGTATCAATGGCTAACGTATTTTTTATCGATAAAAATACGTTAGGATTTTGGATGAAAAGATTATATCATTGTACTGTTTACTACTTTATGCATAAAATCTATAGGTACAAAGTATTGAATAAAGCCCAAGTAAAGAAAAAAAGAAAACAATTCTTAACTTCCATAACACTGCGACGCTATGTAATTACACATACCTACTTAATATGAGAAAGAGAATTAAACTTGAAGTCATTCATGTGTACATATATGTTTGCTCCTACGAATGTACCTTTAAAATTAATTATTCATTCTAATTAATTATTGTAGTGGTCACTGACTGTCGTTCTGATCTAGTGTCTCGAGGCAATGCAGGCAGGCCCTGAATATTAGGCCGGACTTAATCGGAGACAACTTGATTTTGACTAAGAACAAATAGTTGTGTGCTGAGCTATAATATGTGTTGTGTCTGAGTTAAAGATTATTTATTTAAATTTATGTTTCTATTTTCTGTAAATTGTCTGGTAACCATAGATTAGGCCTAGTTTCGTTTGAGATTAGATAAATGTGTATAAGTTTTGTTGAACTAAATATAGTTTTTAAAATACGCTAGCCGGCCCATTTTGGGTTCCCGTTGTCGTAACATTTAAGATCAAAAGTAGGTATACAACATCTTCAAAGGTATCCTATTTAGTCATATATCGGTTCCAGTGTAACATACTGTTTAGATATATAAGAAGCACATAATTTTTTCGGATTTGATATATAAAATTTGTAACACTGAATTATCTTACGATACCTTTACCTACCTACCTACGTACATAATATATTATATTACTGCTCGATATATAATTTTTTTATGAACATAAATTTGATTAAAATAAAGAAAAATTGCATTCTTTTAGTGTAATTAGGGTTTCTGAAATGATAATTTATAAAAATTATATTATGATGAAACCACCGCGAAAAAATTAAGAAAAATAATTTCGAGAGAAAAGTCAGGGTGTGTCCCTCGCGGACGGGGTTGGTATCATGCCTTGTTTTTCATCGCAACCCCACTGAGCTATCGCTGAAAAAAGAAACCAATTTGGCACGCTCATTAATTATTTGAATCTCATTAAACAGCGGCAAGTTTTTATTGCGGGGTACGCAGGATTAATTTAAAACCGTTGGAAGCCTAATTTTATTCAAAATGAAGTATGCTTGTGTTAACATTAAAGTATGTATTTTACATTTAAATAAATGCCTACGCTATATACCTATATTTTGCTTACAAATGTTTCGTTGATTAAAAGAAAAACATTTCGTTTGGAATTTCGCCGGATTCATTTATGGTGGGGTGTGGTTAGAGGGATTATTCATAAACTCACCGACAATAAAAAATCCAATAAAGGCAATGTATATTGTTCACAGTGTATATAGTTCCCAAGTCAATATAGAAATCCTCATTCAAAACCGACTACTTACAGTCCACACCCGTCTCCAGTTGTAGGCAATAGGAATATATAATATACATAGGTAGTCAGCCTATCTTAATGTACAGTGAACAGTCGGAACATAGAATAATATAGCCAGCGCATTATAATGGGTTACATTCTTAATGAAAATTTGTGTGAAAAGGATGCCGCAGTCGTATGGGGTCGCTAAACCGATCTCAATATTGGCCGTGGAAATAGAACCGTTAGCGCTACTTGTATTAGTCACTAATTAAACTATTAGTAATTATTAATTGATAACCACACTAAACGGCATTGTTAGTACGTAGGTATACATTGTTCCAGTTAGTAGTACCTATATGTGAGTATGACTAGAATAAGTGTTTGTTCTACAATACACTCGCTTCGCAAAATCGTCGCTTCTGGAATACTCGCAGATTGGTCGGTAGTGGTTAGTTAAGGTATGTAATTAAGTTCAAAGTAACGAATACTAATCTATTCACTTCTCACTATTATTTCAAATAAATATTAGATAAGTGCAGTTTATTGTAATACTCGTATGTAGTAGTTTGTACTACAAACTTTCTAGAACGAAGTACCTACTCAGTATTTACCTGCAGACACAATACGGAGAAAGTTTACTCTCTTTACGTACTTATTCGTTATAAAGAAAAATATTAAGTCAATACCAATATAAATATACGTAAATGAAAAGACTTGTGCTAATACACAGCCAAATATAATTCAAAGGAGCTGTTTGAAAATTCATTTATCGCGCATCAAAGCCATTTAAGTTAAAGGAAATTAGACGCTCTTGTTATACATACCTATGACAAACATTGAAAATGTTCTTGTTGACGGTTCCTTCCGATCGGAAGATGGAGTCTCCCACGGAGTCGTGGTTTGAAGCATGTTTGGAAATTAGGAAATTAAATTGTGCCCTCTGTTTTTGAAAGGTGCGTACTTTTAAGTAATATGAGCGTAAAAGTATTACTATTTGAGCTAAGATTGGGCAATAACAGTACCTACGGTAACGTAGAATTCAAAAGAAATAGACATATAAGCCTTATAAGTCGATATTTTGACATCGTTCAGACTAACTTAATGACGTTCCGTCTGAAATAGAAACGATCTATCAACGTACATAAACACTTTATATCGACGTAGTAAAAAATCCTCTAAAACGCATATCTACGAAATCAAAATGGTGTTTAATATAATTTTCTGTTTTGTTGATTGAGTATGTTTCGAGGTGGGAAGGGGGCGAGGGTCCCCCGGAACAGGGCGGGGGGTGGAGATCACTCGCCCGTGCTTTAATTGCTTTTCACTTAGCAACCGCTCATGAACAGAACGTTCGCGAAAATGAAGAAAAAAATCATTACATCAACATCTTTGAGAGATTGCCCAGATTTGAACCGTTCAGAGACAGCGAGCGTCTTATAAGTATAACGCTTTCCTCTTGTTTTTCCAGCGAGCCTCATTTCCGGATGGGGTCGCGAGGGAGCGCGGGTGGCGAGGGGTCTAAGTAATTTCGCTTAAGAACTCTAAACGTAATTAGTGTAGGGCGTGCAAAGGGAAGGGCTTGAAAGTTGGAGAGGGTTGCGTCCCGCTCCCGCGGCCGCTCCGCGCGCCGCCTGAATATTTGATCGCGCTCGTCTCGCGATAATATTTGCCGGAGGAGGTTTCCGTAAACACGAGCATACTTCCCCATCTACTTATACTTTCCTTCATTCCGCTTTTCAAACCTGTCGTACGCTTTTAATTGAAGCCGGTTTTATATAAGTAGGCTTGCGAGAGAATTAAAAATACACGCTTCATCGCTTTCGAATACGTGTAATATTATTAAGTTCTTTCTTTATTTATCTTTCTTTGAAAACGACATCAAATAAATTTGACGTTTGGTCCAAAAAGCTTATATTTTAACGTTTTCATTTTCAGTAATATTACAACAACTAATATAAAATTACTTGTTGTTAACGCACGATAGAGCATAACAAGGCGTCAGAAGCGATATTCAGGCAATAGATGGATTAATAATGATTACTAATTGGCTGTGATATTAAGCTCAGAAGTACCAGGTACCACGGGACAACTGTGCGGAGTTACAGTTTCTCAATTGTTTTTTTTTTTCAGATTATTGTTTGCTATTGCTTAAATACATAGCTTAAAGAGTGAAAGAGTTGAACTAGTAAAGCTGCGCTGGATTTGACAGCACGGAGTAGGTTTTATTATTATTTTATTAATAGTTTTATTATAGATAAATAGGTATATATAGATTGGACACGTCTGGATCCATTACAAATGTGCTTTGAAATGTTATGATTTTCTCTTTTTAGTATCTGAAACATGATATATCCCTATTATTACACTTAGGTTATTTAATTATGCTATTATTATAACTTTTTTGTAATTTTTGATATGATGATAATTATTTGCAAGTTCAGCGCTAGCACGCCGCCACTAGGTCGAGCGGCGCGACTGGCCAGGGACGCGTTGAAAATTGGTGAATATGGTTCAACATAGACTAGACTGAAGGCGATCCATTTTTGGAAATAACTCATAAATATGATAAGTATTCTTGAGGATAAATCATATGTATGATGATTCCGATTTTTCATTTTTATAAACAATGCTAAAAATTTTAAAAACTTATTACAATACTAAATGTAGGCCAGTTCAGACAAAGAAAACTGTAACAGACGATAAATAAAAAAATGCAAATACATAGCCTTATTTCGACGCTTAAAACAAGATTTGAATTCATTTGATATCTCGAAGCCAGGGCAATAATTTACAAATTCAAAAGGCCTGTGAGACAAGAGAGGAAATTAGAATTCGTAATTAGAACGAAGCAACGCCGCGGCTGCTTCTACAACATTTGATTAGCAATTATGGTAATTTGACTTAGAGCAGGGTAAGATTTCTCCTAATTTGTTAGTTAAATTATAATCGCGACTGTCACGACTGACAGAATTTCTACTTGAATTAAAATCTTATCCTTGAATTAATTAAAGAGTAATTAATGTTGGTACAAGCAATTAAAAATAATCAGCAGACTGGAATAAAATGGAGTAGTTGTAACAACTTGTGTTAATTTTCAAAGGAATCGTATAGGTAATTGAAGTTAATACTCATAAGATTTTTCTTAATAGACCTGGAAATCGGTGTACATATTATATTGAGAAAAGTCTCTTAACTAAGTGCGCAATAGGTTTACGGTTGCAGTACCACAGATTGTGTAGCATTTGAGTGCAATGTTAGTTATTAGCCGAGTGCTAGTGTAGCAGGCGCTCGGCAGGCGCGCGGTGCAATTTAATTATGGGAGTTCGCTCCCGCATTTTACCCTTTTGTATCTTAACCCTCGGATGAAAAAATACTCACCCATAAAATAGAGGACGGGTAACGAAAAAAAGGAGCGTATGCAAATTCAGGATAAAATATAGCCCGTAAATGCCACCGTTTCTAAAAGAATATTAGAGACGTTTTTCAGTGGGTGGCAGTGGGGTCGCTACTTTATACTTTGTCTCCACACTAAGTACTGCAGCTACGGGTGTCCGCTAAGGAATCCGCCTTAATTTGTGACTGTTGTTCAGTAATAAATCAACGAACAGGCTCCCATTTCGCCGGTACGCTATCGCTAATAAATTCTGTCATTAAATAAGTTGCCCAATTTCAAAATATTTATTACATTAATATGTATCGTAGGAACTTATTGTCTAGAACCAGTCATTAGTCATTAATGACTAGAATTGAAATCTGAACTCTGATTGAACTGTATTGAGTTTGATGATTTTGTGTTAAGTTGATTTAGTAGGAAAGCACAAGTACAAACACATTGAAGAAGAGTTTCTATAATTTATTCGTAAATATCAACACTTGGGGTAGGTGCTTATCAAAAGGTTCTTAGATCACTTAGTAAGTAGGAATATAAATATGGTAACAACTGTATTCAATCGGAGAAAAAAAGGGTTCTAACAACGGACAGAGGCGAGGTCGTCCTTGAAATTCAAAGTACAACGCATCATGTTGCGTATCGTCAAATGGATAAATTCAGCGTATGTTATATTACGTAATAATAAACATTTTCCCTTATAAAACTAGGTCGATTATACGCCTAATACGTTTATCTACTTTTCAGTACTCATCCCATCAAGAAGGTACAAACGCTAGCAATGGACGAGTGGATCGAACAAATGAGTTAATAGGTATTTTAATTATTGACGAGTGGTCAGGCGGCGCAGGGTCGCGGGGCGGCGAGAGGACAAGAAAGAGACAACATCAAATATTTAACGCGTAATGCCGGCCGCGCTCTCGCTTGTAATTAAAGCGTTCTTTCCTTTTTTCAGCAGCCTGATACAATATTCAGCACGAGAAGGAAGCGCTCCGGTGGCGGGGTGGCGCCTCCATTGTATTCGCTAAGGAAGATAAATTAAAAAATATAATTACAAGGCGGCCGCCATAATTCTCGGCGGGCGGGTTGTGGGTGGCGGCGGGGCGCGGGCGGGGGATAGTGGAGGTGCGGGCGCTCCCGGAGGAGGCTTCTTAAATATTTGGGGATAGCGCGTACCTACGCATTACGTAAATTAATGACACGGATTCGAGGAAGGATGGCGCCCGCCCGCGCCCGCGCCCGCGCCTCTCCGCTGTTTGTTTTGTTTTAATGTGCGTTGTTAACGACGTTATTAGACGCGAATTATAATACGAGAGCCGCCCTCCCTTCCGGCCAGCGCCGGCCGCCGGATTGATTGCCCTAATGACTCTCTCCTATTCGCATAATTGCAGAAATCCAACTTACCGCTCTCACTTGATTCAATCCAATTTATAATAGGGATAAAATATTACAAGAGCTTTATTCAAATTATGGTAAATTATAACTTTAAGATTCCTTATGAAGTTGAAATAAAAGTACACACAGGATAGATAATGAAAAAACAAAGAAAGGTAAAAACGAACAATTAGAGTAAAGGTTAGAAATACGCGTACATTTATATCGACCTTAATGTATAAGTATTTGAATCATTAGTGGGTATTTAATCGTTAGAAAAAATATGTAGGCGCCATATACACGCGCACATATATGTATCTATAGTTTATATGAATTTGTTGATAATTACCTACTTTATTAGGCTGTGCGCACTGTTGCAAATAATAGCATGTGATTGATAACATACGTAAACACGGCGAGCGTGGTCCGCGCATGCCCACACATCTGACACGGCGGCTCAACAAGTGTCCCCATGTGCTCGCCTTTCGCTTTCGTTCACACGCGCCGCGCTCCACGCTCAACTCTGCGAGAGACATTTATGTCCGAAGAGATTTTCCGCGTTTCAATACCAATGTTGCTAATATCGACCACGTAAAAAGAAATACACATATATATTTATATTAGCAAATAAGTAGCTGTATCTAAGTCGATAACATGGAAACCACTAGTGATGATAGTTTGTTTCTACTTTATCAAATATCTAAATCAAAACCCTGAAGCAGTCAGCTGTTGCTGCATGCAATAAAAATAACTACGTTATGAAAAACCGACTTCGAAACTAAAAAGTAAAAAATAATAAAGATTTCATATTAACTAACTAACTAACCCTTAAACAAATAATTATATTGTAATCACTTAAATGAATACGAGCACCAACTTCAAACCCATTAGTAAATA
>DWQT01000332.1:0-24707 GCA_018244895.1 Myscelus amystis hages | reverse complement strand
CGTGTTCACACAGAGACATTCGATGTGTACACTGAGTGTACGGTGTATAGTGTCGTAGTCTGAACCGGCCTTAAGTGCGTTTCATTGCGCACAACGCGATGAAATACATCCAATATACATTGGACAAATATGCGTTGTAATATGGGAACGATACGCATAAAAGCGTGTGACACGGCTGCCCACTGTGTATTAATGCGCAGTATTAATAGATAGGTATGTAACGTACAATAGAAATATAGTTCAAGCAAATATAAGTAATAACGCTTAGGTTTTGTGTGTGATTAACCCAGTTTTGGTGTTTTTTCGTACAAGCAGCATTTTGTTAACACAGCTGCATTGCAAACGTCGTCATCGAGACTTCGTTGACAATAAGCAATGTGACTTATTGATTTTAGCATAAGCTGGAATGAATTTATTCAGTTTTTATATTTCAGAGCTGCGCCCCGCGGTGTAACACGGGTACATCGCGATCTCGTGGAAATTTTGAGATAAAAAGTAGCTATGTATGGCCCTATAACATCTTCCATCTTCCAGTAAAAGTTCCATTAAAATCGGTTCAGCGGTTTCAAAGATTAGCCCATACAAGCAAACGCACAGATAGAAACTTCCAAAAGTTTGTGTCTTAGAATCCTCTGAATAATTATAAGCGCTTGAGATATTACAGTTACTGGTAAATTACAGAGAGACACTTCAATTTTATTTATATGCATGGATAGCGTTTCTATGTACTATCCATTTGTGCGGCATATCCGCTTTCATTTGTTTTTCTAGGCTTTGAATAGGCGAGTAAGCGAGTTTAAGATGTAAACAAAATCGTTGTCAACTACAAATATTTCGTGCATAAATACGTTTCTGCTACTTGTGGTTCAACAATAGGTAATATTCGTATAAATAACGAATGGGTGTTTTACAATACAATTTAAACTAAGGAATTCTTTATGTAGCGCTTAAGGTACTTTGGAAATCCCATCTATCAATGACGTTAGAGGTCGAACAAAAACATCCGCTGTACATTGGCAATTTGTAACAGTACAAATATTAGTAGATAACGATTCTCTCGTGAACAGAATTATTTTCGATCGTTAATAGGGTTGCCACGTCGAGAAGTACAATGCGCGGCACTCTCCGTTGTATCGCCCGTTGTATGGGCCGCGCATTTTGCGTTGGAAGCTGGAAACATGAGAATGCACTAAATAACTAATGCATCTAATGCACGAACATATATGCAGACTAAAAACGCAAAAGACAACTGAAGCGACGAATGAAAACCGTAACAAAACCCCGCCAGGTGGCAACCCTAACAGCGACCGATGCGGCCCACGCACCGGCGATAATGTACATGCAATCAATACAACTAATGTCCACAACAAAGAAGACCTCTGATAACATCCATAATAATAGTTGTCAGCCCACTTTCCCCGGTGGCGCGCGTTTTAGCCGCGTTGACGTCACGCTAATTTAATTATCTCTCGTTGCGACACTGCTGTGACACAGCGGTATCTTCGCATCGCATGTTATCAAGTTCACGGCTAATATCTATCTATGTATGTATCTTACGGCAAGTGTATTCGTTATAATGTATGTAGCCACTTTGTATCGTAATGGTGTTCCTAACTGACTAGATTTTGTTGTAACTGT
The DNA here is from genome assembly GCA_018244895.1 of Myscelus amystis hages. Lineage (NCBI taxonomy): Eukaryota > Metazoa > Arthropoda > Insecta > Lepidoptera > Hesperiidae > Myscelus > Myscelus amystis. The sequence continues at coordinate 23,069 of DWQT01000332.1, read as the reverse complement.
TGTCGTACAGAAGCGTGATAAACGTTTGTCTAGTACAACTGTAATATTTAAAAGGGCTACGTGTATTTTTAGGGAGGCTTTCACTTCACTCCAAATCCTAGTATTCGATCATTACCACACGATATTATATTTATAACGCCGATAATTATGTTCGGCTGACATTTTCGTCGAAGCTCGTAACAATGTCAGTGTGTCATTCGGTACCGTCATTTGTTTTCGTTCCCATTCGACCCGCTTCTGTCAGGTTTGATGGAAACATCGCTCGGGACGTCTGCACTGCGCGAATATATTCGGACGCGTTTAAAACTATGTACATAACGCCCCGTCCGCGAAACGAATCTCGCTCGCGCGCTCCCCAATAAATACGCGTCGAAGAGACGCACGTCTGTTAAGGCGTGTATAAACAAAAGCGCTTTACTGAAAGCGATAAAAGAGGCCTACAAAAACTCTCTCCGAGACTCTCTACACGTAGTTATAGTGTAGATATGTTTACTGGTATACTCATAAACCAGACTCGTCTATCTCTACGCATCTATAACTACCTTCCAAGAGGATCCTTTCTAGCGGCATTAATGTATTTAGCAACTCTATTCCTGCAGTAGCGGTAAAAAATACTGCCATTTAACTAATACTATTTATTACTTCCAAATTCACATTACCTCCATTCCTATAGTGCTATTAGAGATTGGTTATAGTTATCTAAGTTTGTTAGTCTACTCAAATAAACACTCTTGCAAGTTTTTTTACGCTCCGTTTATGGTCAAGCAAACTGCTCGCAGCATAGAGTCCACTTAAGGCTGGTACGACGGGGCTTTTTAAAGTTTGTTTAGAGCCTATACCATGAAGGCTATTCGAGAATGCGTCAAACGCAGTCTCATCGCCTAATAATGAACTTTGACGGACGGGCGAGCGGCTTCTGACTAAACGTTTCATCGGTTCGTGAAATTAACAACTCATTATGTCCGATGATATTTTTGTTATTTCCACGTTTACAGTCGCTTCGATGCTGTTGAAATATTTTTTTTCTAAAAATAATTCTCGACATACGAATAATTGATCTGAGCAATTACACGTTCACGGAATATTTTATATTGTTAAGATCTTGTTCGGTAATTTCATGAAATGAAATTGAATCACTTTCTTTACTTTCGTCCAGTGTTTATCCTTTCACTTCTTTACGTGAGTAGGGTAACATTTTAGTGCGTAGCATACTCGCATGCAACACCTATAATAACATTTTGCCTGAGCTTGCTTTTATAATCGCGATGAGATATATAGGTTCATACTCTGATGTACGTAAGGAATACTAGTAATATACTGTTTTCTTAAAAATATGGATAAAAAGCGGCCTTGCCGCTCGACAGCGATCTCTTCCAGGCAACCTTATGTAGTTATAAGTGATTGTGTATTGTACAAAATAGATCGCAATGTTACCCTTTTGTACATTGACGTCATAGACGTACTTCAAGAACTAAAATTAGCCCCCGTGCGTTTCATAATAATAGAGCTGAGAAAATAAATTTTCGATTATTATTTACGATCTGCAAGTCTGCGTTCACAAGATTGTTTTACAATCGACTTGAAGTAGATGTGGAAATACAGCGGTTGTTTTATTTATTGATTCATTCATTCATTCATTCATTTCCGTTAAAACTCGAGTTTCTCGGATCACATCAAAACGGTTGATGTATTTCATCACCAATTGATCCTTTTCTATTTTCCTCGTCAAAATAAAAAAACTATTCGTTATATACCTACGTGTAATTACACTTTTCACAACGCCCAGGAAATAGTGGCCATTGTTTGTACGGGAACGCGAAAAAAGAACTTTTTACGCAACGCCAATTATTTATCAAAGGTTATTCGAAGAGTTTTTTTCGTCGCAGAGCGACAATAAAATTAGTGAAATAGTAGTTACGTTCTCCTTGGATCGTCACGAGTAGTGTTTAAAATCGTAAGAGAATAATATTAGGTATTACAAGGACGTTTTATCGCGGCGCTCTCGTAAATAGTATAGCGATTAACGTCACATATTTTTTTTTCGTGCAACGCATGTCACGGACCGAGTCCGATTATATAAGTTGCCTACATACCTCTGTTATATAACAATGTTATCTTAGGACAGCATCGCACACGGTCATATGATCCCATACTAGACTGACCCTTAAATATAATGACTAGATAATTGATAGTCTACATACAGGCAAACTATACAACACCTATATATGTAGATATTTTTGTTACGCCCATTCATATAACTAACAGATGTACTCGTCGGACAGATGTTTGTTTTGGTTGTGAATCGAACCCACGACCTTCGGGTGAGCAGTCAGCATCTCTAACTAATATACCCACAGATCAGTCGTATGTTGTTTACATTTTTAAGAGGGTTGCTTGAATAGAAGATTTTGTGTTATGACTTAAATTAAAGGTGTAGTAAACGTCATTACTTGTCCAGTGGAAATCCTTAGCTTTGTGGCCGATACTACGAGTATGTGATAATGCGTGTTTATTCTTCATATAACATCGGCGATTCGGTTAAATTTTCGTACGCTCCGCTATACATAATGTATATTTATATAAGCGCGCAAAGTTCAGGCGACAGGAGTTCATTGGCAGATGCTGAAAATAAAGCGTAACGAGACAATCATGGCCGACGAGCGCGCCTCGCTCGCCGGCGCGGCCTGCCCAATATATACATATACATACATATGTACAAATTATGTATATATTGTACTAGCTTTTGCCCGCGGCTTCGCGCGTTTTTAATTCGGAGTAAAACAATTCCCCTTTCCTTACACCGTGAAATTTACTGCTATCCTTGGAATATCTAAATTCATATATGTACTACATTTTTATTTATTGCCATTATGAAATTCTGAATAGCAACGCGTGCGAAGCCGCGCGCAAAAGCTAGTATAGCCTTCCTCGATAAATGAGCTCGGATCGAAATCGGAACAATATTTCCTGAGATTAGCGCGTTCAAACAATCAAACAAACTCTTCAGCTACATATATTAGTATAGATCACAGGCAATGAATGTTACAATTGTTGATTTATTAGATGAGATTAACACATTTAATAGACAGAAAAGTGACAATTAAAGCGATTTATGCTTATAGTAAAAATTACAGAAATATCCTTCGTTTACTTCTAGATTTACAATTATACCTAGCCGTGAACGGTAAACATATAAGATATAATGCGTTGCATATTAATTTAAGCGCTTGCCAAACTTTTATGTCCCTATAGCTAGATAATTACATTTCATAATATGTAATAGGACTGTGTGTAGGCAATTAGGTAAGTACATATATAATATTTCACGTTGAACTGCTCACGTGCTAATGAAAATAATTAATCGAGATCACGTGACTATAACAGTCGCCAAGTAGCATATTAACTACTTAAATATAAAAATAGCTTAAATGGTTTAGGCGTAAAGCGTACCAGACAGTCAGACACACAAAGTTACTTTTGCATTCATATTAATAGGAATTACCTACACAGCAAAATTGAAAAACTATTGGATTCCATATTATTGTAAACAGTTAATGTTTGTTTATAATTTGGTTCAGCGCCACATTACTCATCCCCATATTTTGGGCTACTTATTGTATCAACTTAGTTTCAAAATTGTTATTGTATGTTGAGTTTATCTACCTGTAATAAGTTGTACAAGTAGAATGAAATTTTGCTGTGTAAATCTTAAGTTTGTTTTTTGGCAGATCTAATAAATAAAGAAATGAATAACCGAAATCTGAAAATCAAACGTACTTTTACTAAAGTTGAAAATATATGAATAGCTTCTTTCGAAGCAACTAATTATTGTATTTTTTTTAAATGTTGCATTGCAAATCGGTATTCGATTTAATTTTTCACTGTTATGTATTCATTTCATCAATGTTATGCTTTTTCAGTAAACACAAAAATAATACTAATAGAATATAAATCAAAAAACACTGTTTTTTTTTGTTATTTGATTGAAAACAAAAAACATTTGGTCAATTCTTACATATCATAGCGAAATGAATTTTATGCCATAATATGTATACTCCGTACCATATGTGTACTCTGATAATAATAATAAAATACTGATTACTAAATGTTAAATATGATTAGAATAAATAATTGCCAAATTAATATTATGGTATAAATGCTAGCCGTGACTTTTTTTAAATCTATGGATAGAAAAATTATTTCCATAAGTTGTCAACTTGCAACCGCCATATTGAATTTTGTTGTGCTTCGGTAGAAAACATTGTGAGCACGTGGATAGTTGGATTTTATGATTAAGTGAAAATTATTAGTACTCTAAATCGGATAAATTATATATTGACTTATCTAAAATTTTCTTAACAATTAGTGAAAACATTCTTGGTGATTTATCAAAGTAAGTACTGTACTGCGATTATATGTTACCGGCTACAAATTCCAGATTTGGATCACGGGTTCCGATCAAAAGTAGAACACATTCACATGCCATTACAAGCCAAAACTTCTGTTAATAATTGAGTTACAAAAGAAAAGACATCGATTATCACATAAATATAACAAGGTTTAGACATATCTAAAATTGCGTAACCTTTCGTTTTATAATTTCATACATGCTTACGTGTTGCCTGTGAAGGTTTCCTCACTGCTCGTGACCCTCACCAGCAACGTATTACGTTTGCGTATTAAAAAACCAGAAGCACATGGTTGTTGAATTCAAAGCAAGGCTAAAATGTGAGAAAGTAGTGTAGACGTGTCTGATTAATGTCACGTTAAGATTATTAGTCAAGTCGGCATTTAGAAAATACGCCGTTTACTCGCGGTTGTTCCGTATGGTGTCAAATTGTCTGTTACTAAAGTAATACATTACTGCCGGTTGAGAATATAATTTATTTTGTGTAAATATTAAGTCATAAATAACAAAAATGGTATTCACGGACGCGGTAAGTATGCGGACCATGTTTCCGGCCTTATTTTTGTTGTGACTGAACACGTGATTTTTATACTTATAGCTACATCTCAACGTAAATATCGTTCGCTGTATTTTAATTACACGTATATAACATGTAAATAAATTGTGGATATTTTATTGTTTAGCTTATCATATTATTTATAACCTAGATTATGAGTTGATAATATTTTACTGAAATGAGGTTAATAAACGTTAATTTTAAAGATTAAGGAATTATTCACAATACACACATCACAAAATAATAAAATTTGGACTTCTTTGATACAGATAAAAATGTTGAGGATTGTTCTTTCTTGTACATTTGTTTGAGTTATTTGGTAAGTGAAAGGCACTGGTTTGTTTCAGTAAATTATAATTTAGATACAATAATAACTATAACAATAGTCATTCATGCATATTTAAATGATTATTTACTGTTTATAATTGCATAAACACAATTGTAGGAAACTTCATTACCATTTTATCATCAATTTAACTAGAATATAAATTAAAATCTAATGTGAACATTAACTTAATTTTGTTTTAGTTTGTTTGTAAAAGTGGCTCATTGCAATGGCACCCTGTCGTCAATTGCTTATGTGGTCAGTGCCATCAATAGCGGTTCTGTTGGGTATTTTCTGGTTCAAGAAAAAAAGGGAATATGCAAAATCTGACCCCGGTGGAAGAGAAAAGATAAAGAGTTTAAAAGAAGAATTAGCTGAAGCTTTGAATGCTGAATTAGAAATTAAACGGACTTCTCCTATAGGGAAAGCTGAACGTTCTGTAATCAAATCGGCACCCATTGATATCATCCCAAGAGGAACTGGTTCCCAAAGATTGTCACCACTAGAATTGACTGATGAGCAAGTTGATTTAGAAATTGAAAAAATTATCAAAAAGAAGTCTATAGAGAAGGAAAGAAAGATGTCTTACAGAATAGAGAGTCCTATTGTAACCAATTGTAGCAAAGAGCAGACTTATGTAAATAAAAATTTGCAATGCAATTTATTTTCACCACCTCAACCTGATTTTAAAGTCAGTGACCAGAACATTATCATGTGTTCGTTAAAAAATGATGACACTGTCAGTAATATGATAATAAGTGAACCAATACCTGCTGACAATGAGATAGATACAGTTCAGCTAGAAAGTACAAAGTTTGATTCTACTGCATCTGAAGACAATACCACAGAAGGGAGTGCCAGGGTTGACACTGAGGAGTTGAATGCTATAAATGATGTAGACAATGAAGCTAGTGAGAGTAGTGAAGCCAACAGTGGAGAACGATATTCTGCCTCACAATCCAGAAGATTATCAGAGAGGGATTCAGCCAATCATAGTCCAGTAGATCCCATGCTTGCGAGTCCTTCGATATGTCACTTTTCCGATAACCACAGTGAGGTATGTAATAAGGCTCTTGACTATTGCTTACAAAAAATACAATTTATAACTAATTTCATTGTTTTTGTATAACTTATTATATACTTTTACAGGGCTCTAGTGACAGTGGTAAAGGATGCTCTGAAGCAGCGAGCCCACCTCCTGCAAATTTAAACATGGTCCCTTCTGAGACAGCTTTAAGAATACATCAATTCTTAATACCACAGACCTTGGTTGGTCTTCTCATAGGCAAATATGGTTCATTTGTCACTCAAATAAAAGGAAAGACTGGTGCAAGTGTGCATGTAAGGAAACATCCTGATTTTATAAAACAAAAAATTTGTGCAGTTGAAGGTAAGCATAGTACTATTTATTAAATTTCAAACAAAACAAATACCATATTCCAAAGGATAATTTATAATAGTCATTTAATTCACAGGTACACAAAGTGAGATAGAGGCAGCTTTAGAAATGATCAAGGAAAAGTTTCCTGAGAAAAGATTTCCAAATTTTACTATCAAAGAAATAAGTGCTGATTTATATCAAAGAATGTCTCCGTTAGTCCCAGAATTCATTCAAGTAAGTTTTACCCTGTACTATTGTATTATTAAAAGAATTTTTGTAATTTTAACACATGAAAAATGGTTCCACACACTATGTAATGTAATATTACATTGATGGGTATTTATGTTCAAAGTATACATGTCCAAAGTATACATTATGTACAAAGTATACATGTCTTTAATTCCTGGTAAGAGATGTAAATGAATTACATGAAATGTAATTAAGATTTTTTTTTATATTTAGGATCTGTTGCAAATATTATATGATATCAATAAGATATGATTTGCTTCCTCTGGCAAGCATGATTTATTTTCAGTTATAGGGTAAATCTACAATAACATACATCTACAATACTGCTTTCATGCAGATAAATAAACTCATGACTTATGGGATGACCTGTATATCTGACGAGCTTGTGCCGCGGCTTCGCGCACGTTGAGTTCGGAATAAAACAATTTCCCTTTCCCTATACCATGAATTTTTCTGCTATCCTTCAAATACCTAAATTCATATACTACATTTTACTTATTGCCATTAAGAAATTCATTGCAATGCATGCGAAGCCATGGACAAAACCTAGTCTATATATTGGGCTAAATGAAATACTTTCAAGGGTGATTATGTTCAAAAATAAGTGCCTGCGATGAATAACTTATTCATTTGGATAAGGATTAAAATCATACTTATTAAAACACCTTCGCAAATAATGTACTATTTAAGAACTATTTTGTTAACCATAAAAATGATTATAGTGGGTTAACGTTAAAAGCTAGACATATGCTGTCACGGAGTATTATTTAGAACTTTTAGAGGGGAATAATTTTGTAATACATGATTTTTAAGTAACTTTCACTCAACTCACAGTTTACTCAGTGCACACAAGGAAACCTCTAAATTTTGCTATTGTCGCAATATTTTTTGTTGCTGCTCCTCTCCTATTCATCTTAGCATGATGTTATAGCCTATAGTATTCCTCGACAAATGAGCTATCCAATACTGAAAGAATTTTTCAAATAGGACAAGTAGTTCCTGAGATTAGCGTGTTCAAACAAACAATCAAACAAACAAACTCTTCAACTTTATATTATTAGTATAGATATTTCTTGAACTGCCTTTAAGGCTGTTGGCCAAAGTGAAAGATTTACTGATTTAAAGATAAATCGGGAATTACTGTTAATGACATGTAAGCACTACAAGTCCAATGTTTAAAAGAGCTTACTGTGCCAGGTGTTGCTTTAGTTCACAGATATCCAGCGATATCAATTTGTACAAAGCACATAAACATTTGTCACATATTGTTGAACATTGTCAAATATTGAATATAAAAAATTATAAATTGACAACAGAAATTAATGTTAAAGTGAAAAAGCATTTATATTACGAATAATCATTTAATTTATTTACATCGTTGAATCCTAAATGAATTACAATATTTACAATTATGAAAAAAACCTATAATAGGTAATTAAACCAAAAATGTGGTATATAGAATCTTGTCAATTCTGATGAATAAATGTGTTCATGTATTGTATAGTACGTCAACTTTCATGATTTTGCACAGAATATTTAAAAACAGCCTCACAAGGTAGTCATAGCTCTACCTTAAAATATTTCTTAACCATAACAACTGATAACTAACGCTGTCAGTTGCAGCTCGTGGAATCGGTCAACAACGACACAATAATGACGTGCTTGGTGAGCGCGGGCCACTTCTTCCTGCAGCAGCCTCTCCACCCCACGTTCCCGTCGCTGCACGCGCTGCACCGCCTCATGGCCGCCACCTACCAGAATCCGGATGTGCCGGCCTTGCCGCGCCCAGTGAAAGGTGAGATGTTGTAATGTATCTTATCAATACTTGTTGCACGTTCATTTCATTTCATTATTACCATTTTTAAATATATTGATCAATGTGTATTATTATGTGTATGCTACAAAAATTTTATTATTAAACAGTACAAATTGATTATTTTGTGAACACCATTTGTAGTGTTTTGAATGTGTTATTAATTTTTTAGACAATCGAGTATTCACCCCAAGTTCTCAACTGTTTATAAAAATAGAACACAGAAAAATTACGCATTTACCCTTTTTTTTATTGTAGTCATATACAAATCAAGACCAGGATGAAATCTTAGTTTTCTCCAAAATCCCTATTCCCCTACTAATATTATAAATGCGATTGTCTCTGTCTGTCTGTCTGCTACGTTTTCAGGCCTACACCACAGAATCGATTTAATGAAATACAGAGACTTTGGTTACTTTTTACCGCGAAGACGGGTTGAAGGGCTAGTAATGGGGGATGAAAGTTTATATTAAAGAGCGCCATTATCGAAGACAAAACCACCAATGTTTTTATTTAGGTAGTTCATAAGAAGTAAATAAAAAGTCCTAGCTTTTTTAAAAAATTTAAGACCTACATGAGTTTAAAATAAGGATGAAAATTACTATTAATGTTAATTTGGAAGATCAAAACAAATAAGCTTGTTTACATTTGGCTTTGTATTGGAAACATTGTGATCAACTTGTAACTTGATTATGATTAACTTGTAAAAAGGGTATGCTTACACGGCGCTCGAGTGAGGCACTCGCCATGCGCCATAATTTAGGACCGGCGAGTCGGCGGGCACGCCGCGGCGGCGTTGTAGGAAAATATCCGCAGACACGGACAGACTGTTGTGTCGAGTGTAAGCGAATGTTAAGTTTTTTACGTTACGACGATTTTGATTTGTTTACAGGATTTTTTGGTTAATGTTCTTCATAAAACAAAAATTGTCTCATATAAATTTCTTTCGGTGTTTTTGCGGCTGTTTAAATAAATGTCATCTTTCCTTCAAAAGTTTAACAGTTTAGGCCTGAAAATGTAGCAGACAGACATATAGCCAGTTGCTTTCGCATTTAGAATGTTAGTAAGGATTACTACTATATACGTAACGCAAATAGTTACAGCGGTTTTGTTGCTCTTTGATATATTTATATAGGGGTTAATTTGCTTCATTAAAGTTATGTTTAATTTCAAGTAATTTGATTTTTATTCGTGTAGGTCAGAAAAAGTTGTTCATTTGTTTATTGGAACGAAGTTCCTTATCGCGCGTTGCGAGGGAGGCTAGACGGAAAAAGTTTAGACGAATAATTCAGACGGAAGTTGTCCTATACACTAGTTTTGCCAATTAAAAGAAATAAAATTTTATTACAAATCCTTCCCTAATTAATCGAAAGGAACTTCGTTCCATCCAGGTGTCCCTTGACACCCCTTGTGGTTTAAATACATGGTGGGAGTTCAAGAAAGCATGAGTAATGTAAAATGAACTTTTTCTAAAACTAGAAATACAATGACTTGTTGATAGTCCTAGGATTGAAGTATATACTACATAAGGCCTTTCTGTTTCACATTTTTGTCAACAGAGGGATCCATCTGCGCTGCTCCAACAGAGAATAACTGGTACCGAGCACAAGTGATTTCAACATCTGAAGAGAATGACACATCTGTCGTGAAACTAGTTGATTTTGGAGGCTATCTTACTGTGGACAATGACCAGCTCAAACAAATTCGTCAAGATTTTATGACACTGCCCTTCCAGGCTACGGAAGCCCTGTTGGCTTTTGTGAAACCTGCAAATAATGGTTATTGTTTGCTGTTATGTTGTTCTTTCCACTTGCTTTATATGTATATTTGGGCCACAAATTCAATTTCATATTGCAATTATGTTATTTTAAATATCAATGTCATATCTAATTTTATCATACTATTTGATATTTGTAAATAAAAACTTCTACACTACAATTAGGTAGGTATTTAAAAGTAATTAGCAATTAACTTTCACTACACAATTTTAATTTAGGTTTTATTCACATTTAAATTTCAAAGTATTTAGACACCAACCAATTAAGATGTGTGTCTAGAAAAAAAGGATCACTTTTAATGGGTTTTTCCTGTGCTCTTCATATTCAGAAACTAATGTTATCACAGCGGCCATCGCAATTCAACATAGTTTAACTTAATGATTCATTAATTGGTAGAAAAAATTACAATTAATAATTTGAAGCAAACACAAAATTTGCGTGTTCATTGCGTGTTCTGTGAATACCAGAAGCTTTTAAGTATATTCGTTCTCATTGGCCACTCACTTATAGCCGTATTGAAGCTAACATGTATGGTACAGAAGCGGAGTGGAGCGGCGAGGCGCTGCGCATCATGGCGGGGCTGACGGCGGGGCAGCTGCTGCACGCGCAGGTGGCCGGCTACGACGAGGCGGGCCTGCCGCTCGTGCACCTCTACCTCACCCTTCACCCGCAGGTGAGCCTCACACCTCGTAAATCTATTGACTTTTACATTTGTCTACTTTTGCAATTGGTCTCCGTTGGTACATATTTATTTCGTCTATTTATGCGCTATTATATTATCAAAAAAACACCTGCATTTGCTTTATCCTAATAGGAGATCTAGTCAATTATATAGCAATGTTTTATACAGATCTAATTGTGGTTTATATTTAATATTTTAATATTATATCATATAACTAACAACCGAAAGGGTAAATCACATTGCCACGGAGTCATAATTATGAGGTAAACGGTTGTGGATACACTTTTTTGCTGATTGTCTGAGATATGTTTTCTTGTTTTTAAAAGTGATATACATATGAACTCCCCTTAACTCCTACTGTATTATCTTGCATGTTTACCTTTCTTTTAATATGAAATATACTGTATTCAGTTTCGATGCACCATTTTCATCACATAACTACTTTAAACATGACCTTTTTTATAAAATTTCATAATAAATACAATGTTTCACCCTTCAATCAATGTCTACATTATATTGAATACAAAATGAACTAGATTGACTTATTATTTCATTTGTGTTCTTTATGCACTTTAGAGATACGGTAGGTAATATGTTAATACTCGTAATTGTTAAGTTTTATTAATAAAACAAAACTCACGGAACCCTTAATGGTCATCAAGTTATTACAATGATGTGTATTTGTTACGTTTCAGCAAGTGATATTCCTGAACAGAGAGTTGGTGGACCGCGGGCTGGCGGAGTGGGACGCGCCGGCGGACTCGTGAGCGGCCGCCTTTATCTATAACGTTCGTTTTACTATCGATGACAACTGATAATATGGGATTGCATTTCGATCAACTCGCAAATTCTGATAATACGCGTTACCGTGCTAGAGAAAGAAAAGCATTCTTGCATTATGAGTTGCGTACTTTATGTTTGTAGTGTCTTTAGCGTTCCTTTTGCAAAGTGGCAATTGTAGCTAATAAAACTCGCCGTTCCGGGATCTCCTCTCAGTTATTTCCCTGGATCATACTTGATATGGATTACTTACTTTTATTATACTATATTCTTTGGTCATTTGTTTGGTACAAGAACTTATTTTATAAGCGGTTTATACACTGACGTGCGCTATTATAGTGATGGAAAAAATTGTGTCAACCATGTCGTGGTTACTATTGTAGTGTCAATTCTTTTCGCGTTTAAACTCCCATAACATAAACATACAACAGATGCTTATACATATAAACGTTATAACCATTAGCTCCGACGAATTACGTCTCTTGATCACTTTAAGGTTTATTATTTGGCGTTTGTGTTACTCTTCCTGTCTAAAAATGTATTATTAATAGTCACCATTGTGATGTCTGTCCATTGGTAATTGGTAATAATACCATTATAACCTTACTGCCTTTTGCATTTTGTTGTTTATATTAACTTGTGCACAAAGTATTACCTTAATTTTTTTTATTATATTTGAGTACTTTTCTCATGGTCTTGTGTACTACTTTATTTTGCTTATAATACGGCAGTTTCGTCCCGGGAAAGTGCCTTGAATACGAATTTTAAATGAAAGTCCCTAAGGTTGTTTCAATAACACATTTTCATACAAGTAGATCATGCAAACTGTCAAACCACCACTATGCTTCAGTGATTATGGTGCCGTTATTGCAATAAATTCGTAGAGACAGAGCAGAGTATACACTGGTAATCATATATTTTGTCGCTAATTTATTAAGAATATGGACTGTTATTATAATTAAATAGCGTTATTGTAAATTACTCGTGTAAAATATTAAAGTACAATGTGAGATTGCATGTAGTGATAGAGAAAACGTTCCGAGGTAAATATACATATAATGACACATTTATACTTAGTTCTGGCTGCAATTATAAATTAATAACAGTGTTCCTCTTTTGAAATTTTTATAACTACATTTGGAAAATCCAATTTGATTTTAAATGTTATTAGTATTTGATAGCAGTACAGAGTACAATGATTTCATTACAAATAGTAATCCTGAATTGTTCCATAGAATTTTGTATTGCATCGTTATTCTCACATTATCTCTTCAAATAATGTTGCGATTTTTTTTAAAGTGTAGTACTTATAATGAGCATGTCTATTCCTGACTTTTACTCTATTGTATAATGTACATACTAGAAAGTTTAAGTAGATAATAAAAACAATTTAAAAAAATTGTGTTCGTAAAATAAATTCAGTATTTAAATGTTGAAATTTATGTTTGTTTTAATGGTTTGTAATGTATGCGTATTGCGTAGTCTGAACTTTGTAAGCTAAGAACTTCTTTGTAGTTTTAGAGGCGTTATTTGCTCACTAGTTAAAACATGTATTTTTATAGAGAATCAATCGACATCATTCATTTCCAGAGTTCACTCACATTTAAGCTGGTATGAGTATGGAAACCTTAGTATGATAAATATGTTTGTGGCTGGCTCTCAGTTTGCATTTTGTTAACGTCCCTACTGTATATAAACTAATATATTTGCGGTTAAATCAATAAATTATCGTTAAAAATCAAAATTCAATATTTTTTTAAGATGCACAATAATAATGCCAAACCTTCCCATTTCCCTTCTCAATGTGTACGTGTGATGATGTTAATAGGTCTGTATTCTCACTATCTATAAAGACTATAATCGAAACTATTGTAGTTTACAAGAGTTTATTTACAAGGTCCCACATATTCTTTGGGCCTCTATAATATTTCCTTACCAAATTTCATCGCAAACGGCTCAGCGATTTGGTCAAGAAATGAGACTGAAAGAGTCATCTTCGTATTTACAACATGAATAGGAAGATATGAAATTACACATACAGAAAAATGGGTCAGTAAAATAATTATAGGTATAATACAATAAAAGCTCCATATTTGCAGGTGAAAATATGCAACCCAGTTCCACCCTGTATTTACGGCTAAAAATCCCTTATTGTTTTATGAAAATTGATCCATCTATGGAAAGGAGTCTTATTTTTAAAAGGCAAATTTTGAGTGCTACGTCTGATAATAAATCTCAATTGAAAGATCTTTTAAAAATGACGAACGAGAAAAAATAACAAAATGCTCTAAATCTCTGCCTAAAACTGACACTACAGTTCGATTTTAATTGCAAATTCATCAATAAATTGACTTATTTTTTATATACATATTGCTTTTATTTTGGAACCTTGGAAAGTATACTCTATGATTCTATACTAATTAGCATTCCATCGCGGTTCCTGTATTCGCGGCATATTTACAGAACCATTCCCCGTAAATAGGAGCTTTCACTGTATAGTGGTATAGTAGGATAACATTACTAATGGGTTATTGAAATTTGAACTATATTCTTTTATCGTAAATCAGAAAAGCTTGCCCTTCTTTAATCACAATGTTTGGTATTGTGTGTACAATCATAACTAATGCAATTAAGCATTGTATCGTTATACTTTAATCTGGTGAAAGAAATATACATATTTTTTAAATAGTTGTCATCAAGCGCTTAACCAGCTACTTGTATTGAATTACCTCCTTTTAGGGTTTACTCATTGAAAAAAAAAACAGTTCTAGATATAAATGTATTATGGTTTAACATTGTATAAAATATACCGCTTTTTCTTAAACATCTAAATCCCAGTCCACTTACATAAACATATGATAACACAAAATGTACTCGCAATAATTACTATTACTATTCACATATACATACTGGAACTGTTGTTTGTTCGCTCGTCCTTAATATTCATATAAACATTAATTGTGATCTTGGAGTCACGAATTACTGTGTAGCTAATATAATTAGAAGTATATGTAACCACTGAGTCTTAATATAAATATGCAAACATAAATAGTCCATGTACTTAGAATTCATAAGATTATTTTAAATTTCAATCCATACTACCCATGCCTCAGGTTCGAAAAATCGTCTTATTATCAAACATTACATTTATCATTTACCTATAGCTTATTTGCGAGGAGTTGCAACAATTTAACTAAGTATATGTTAAACATTTAACTCCACACATCAGCTGAATATTTCTTCATCGACTCCAGCTTCTTGATAAATTGCACAGCTTCAGACTCCGTACGTCCACCCTTTTCTTGTACTGCTTTCATTACAAGATTGCGAACATCAACAGCCATATTCTTAGCGTCACTGGAAATTTTTAAAAAATTAACATATTATACAGTGGTAAACTGTTTTTACGTTACAATATGATGTTCAACTGACCACAAATAGTTGAACAAATTTAACCATTTGTAGCTTGTAAGGGTCCTGTCGATACTTGTTCAAAGCTTAATTATTATTATTTACATTACCAGTATATGTCTTAAGGTTACTTAGGTTTGTAATGTTTATAATATACATATACATACATTAACAAAACAAAATCAACAGTACACCAAAGAACATTGAAATTATATTTTCAGTTATAATAATTTAAATTATAAATTGTCAGTATGTAAAAGGTATATACATTCATTATACAATTTTTTTTATCAGAATCGGCCTCCAAATTTTTTGAGCATTTTTTGTTCCTTCTGGTATATGGTCATCGACGCTGAGTTGAATAAATCAATTGAGAAAATGTTGAGGTAACTTACCCGCATACATAAAAGTGACCATTTTTATTTCCTATTACGTCCCAGATTTGGTCCAAGTTTTTCTCTAATAGATGAGTCACATAAATCTTATGAGCTTGGTCACGCGAGAAAGCTACATGCAACTTCACATCACCATTTTTCTCAAACTCTTCAAGTTCCTATGATTTATTATAAAAAAATTATGTAATGTGCTGTATAGTCATAACAATAGCTAAATTGTTAATATTACAAACTTCCTCTAGCATCATGAATATTATACATGGATGGAATTTTGAAAAGATGTTGGAGCTGTGGTTTTAGGATTGTGAAGTTTGCGACATCGGACCGCTGTCTTGGATGGGTGACCGCCGCTTACAAATATACAAGAGCGCTTCCACTCGTCGGAAGGCGCGTTAAGCAATTAGAACTCATGATCTTGATTAAATTTCGTTGGAGGCTGTAAAGTTTAAAAACATCCTACAGTCGAGTCGGCCACTAACCCTATTTCCAGCCATCTATCTGCACTGGACCGACGTTGTAGAGTATGATCCTGGTCTCCCGCAGCTGCGGGCGAGATCCACGGGTGGCAATGAGATGCAAAAGAGGCCGTAACCGAATGATTATGTTTATAATATGAATATTGAACTTATAAACCCGACACGCAAAATAAAAATATAAATCGCAGAGTTACTAACCTCTTGATAGATAAAGTCCTGGTCGCGATGTCTGCATCCAAAGTATAAAATATTGTCCCCCACTTCCTTGCCGTTGGCGCGAGCGTACGCGCGCTCCTGTAGGAAGCCGCGGAAGGGCGCCAGGCCGGTTCCCGGACCCACCATCAATATCGGCGTTTGTGTCTGAAGCGGTAGCCTATGTAGAAAATACAAAACGTATTTTTATTTGAAACAATTTGATAGCGTTATATTTAGACTAATTATAACGCTTCTATGTCATATATTTAGTTCACAGATTACAGGAAATTTAGTAGAAACTAAGCAGTTATAAATAACCAACGAAATATAGAAGTAATGAACACTAGTTTAAAAAATATAATTTAAATCTACTTGCCGGAACTGAGACTTTCGGATATAGACCGGAACCACTGGCAAAGGCTTGCCCGCTTCAGGCTTATGTTTGGCTAACCACGTCGTAGCTACGCCCTTGTTCACGCGGCCCGTGGGTGTCTCGTACTCTACCACGACAGCGGTGATGTGTACAGTCTCAGGGTGTAACTGTAGGCAATTAAAGCAATGTTTAATGTTTATCTTTAAGGCTTTTATATTATTACTAGATGACCCGATGGGGGTTGTACCGCTTTATAAGAATTAAATACTATGTCATACACACATACACAATATTTTTGATCTTTTTTTGCGGTTCGTAAGTAAATAATAACGATGATAAGCTATCCGACGCGCGAACACGTGATGTATAACTCTCCATGCGTGAAATTACGCCATCATCTATTACAATCTTATGGAACTAACAGATATAACTCTTTGTCAGATATTAAATAAATAATTCGCAATAACAAAAAAATGCGATTATAAATTGAGATATATACTATCCTCTCTCAAGTTAGATCAAACTGCACACAGTTTGCAAAATTTACAGACAAACAACGTGACCCGTAATGTATATAGGTATAATAAAGGAGGTTAGAGACGAAGATAAGATGTCATATAATACCGTATTGATAGAAGGTACGAACCTGTAAGATTTCATTAAAACCAGTTTAAGAGAAAAGTCACCCCAATGTCCTTGCGGTTTACTTGAAACCTTTCAGCAGAAATAAATGTCTTTTGTTACTTTGTTTATCTTTAATTGTTGTTCTATAATTCGCGGACATGAGCTTTAAATGTCAGCGTCCCACTCTACAATAACTAACTAACAGTTAATACAAGTTGAACATAATGAACATTACCTTAGGACTTGAAGATATTGAGTAGTATCTTGGCTGAAGGCGAGGTAGCAATTCACATAGGTGATCTAATGGTGGTTTGCATGATTTTACATCCTCCAGAATATGTACTATATTTCTACAAGCATCCACTATAAATGATTGATACATTGACTTGCCTTCTTGAGAGTTTGTAGCCATAAGCAAGAGTTTCTTTTTGTCCTGAAAAAATAAATTGGCTCTCAGAAACTTTAACATAAAAATTATCGATTCTTATTCATCACAAGTTAATAAAACAAAAATTTAATCTGAGCCAAATAATTTGCGTATACCTCTTCATCCGTACAGTATTCCACAAGCTCTCGCAAAATATGTGTGCGAGGCAATGCTGTAATCTCCAGGTAATGTGTTAAAGCAGTTCGGTACGATGTAGGGCAGGGAAACGGATGTTTCTTAGTGCTTTCCTGATCAGTGTTAATCAGTGAGAACACCTCATCAAGATCAGCTCCAGTTAAATTACCAAGTCTTTCAACTAACTGACTGTCATTGATTGGATAAACAGCAACATGATCACCTGTTCAACACACCTTAGTCAATATGCAAATCTTAATTGCAAAAGAATAAAATGATGCCGGAAATAAAGTAAAAATTATAAGCAAAAAATATAAAAAATGATTACCAGCTTCATATCGCATTTTGGAACCCGATATATCTAATTCCACATGTAGACATGACCTGCCACCACCTTTGTGTAGTTCTCTATTAACAGTGATTTGAGCAAGGAAAGGATTTTTGGCATCAAACGGTCTGAAATGAAAATTAAAACTGTTTTAAAGCCAATAAAATTACATATCTCAAGTGCATCAGGAATATTTCTATTTATGAAAAAAACAGTACGGGCCGAGCTCATTGGTATGAATTTATGCAGATTGGTCATGCAAAAATGAGTATGAACATGTTTCCGCATAGTACATTTCCTTGTATGATTACAGTTTTACTTGAGGTTAGGTGTTGACGTACATAGGCTGCAGTGACCAAACAATTCTCATTGTATGAGTTGCACATCAAATTTAGAAAACTACATTAATAACCAAGGTAGAAAATACTTGGCTCTGATACAAAGCTATTTGACTGATTACAAGGAGTTAAAAAATTGCTGTGTATAGCACATACTAAGTTCTAAGTAAGTTGACCAATCCTTAATGAATTCTACGGAAGCTTTATTATGTAACATTAATATACTAGTACTTACGGCCTCTGAGTTTGCAGCGAATGTAACCTGGCAATTTCCCCTGTGAATATCTCATTAACTGATATTTCACCTGGTAGGTGTGTTACAAGATGAAACTGTCTCGTCAGTTCCTCTTCACCGGCACTTTCAATATTGAACATTTCACAGACAGCCGGCCAGAACTTGTCTTTCCAAGTTATAAAATCATCTTCAATACTGCAAAGTTTAAATGAAAAAATATTTATTTAAATGAGTTTTCATAAACATTATTTAGGGCTCTCATTAGGATGGTTTATAATGAAATGTAATGTATACTATTGTTTTTACAAGACTCAATCAGGTGTCCTAAATAACATGGTCTAATAATGATGCATTAAACAATATAAATGTTTGTTTGTTATTGTCCTAAAAAGTTATGTTGTCCAAAGTGATTGTATGAAAATCATCTTAATTCTTTGTATCCGTATAGAATATGAAGTACAATTAAACTTTTCAGTTCTTAATCTTAATAATTAAAATAATAAATTTCTTACTTAGCATCATCATCACCCATTCCTAGCTCATAAACTCTAGTCGCTCCAAGTTCCTCTAAGCGCTTATCTAAATATATAGCCACAGCATTGTAATGTTCATAAGTTTTATTGCCCAGACCAAAAACCTAAAAAATAATACATCAGTAAACATACAGACTATTCTAATAAAACACCAATGAGAAATATAAAAAATGTGCTTAATTTACAACTAACTGACGATTATATATTTACTCTTTCCTTATCTATTTCTATGCTAAAGCAAGACCTGCAACAGAGGTTAAAACTATTGGTATATGTAAAATTTATACTATGAATCATACCATATACCGTATTTTTTGCCATGGTGATGTTCTACGGTGTCTATATTTGAATTTCGTGACATAACGTTGCAAAATTTTAATAGAAATATTTGACACTGATGTAAACATTCTAAATCTATTACAGGTACAATGTTCACTTAATATGGGCGATTGTAAAGTAATAAGCCCCTATGTATCATCATTTCTGCATTTTAAACTTTGTATTTACCAACTTAGTTGTAAAATTATTGAATGTAAAACTTGTAAAAGTTTGGAAACTAAATATAGATACGATCAATGCAATCAAGGAAGGTTATGAAGTTATAATATCAATGACACTGACACTTTTGACATTAATGGCAGCGTTGTAGCTGCTGCTCTGAATACCGATCTTTTAGCCAATACATTTAAGTGGATATTTCATTACGTATAATTTATCCAAATTTAAATTTTATTATTTAGTTTTAATACTGTGACTTTAAAATATACTTAGTTTTAAAATATTTCAAAGTCGTAACATATGTTTTTAAAATCTACAGTTTTACCAATACTAATACTAATTGATAAGTTAACTTATTGTACCTTTCATTGAAATTAGTTACGCTATAAATTATAAAGCTTACATTACGAAATTAAAGAAAATTTCCTTTTATATAAAAGACTATAACGTATTATAAGTCCAGTGATGTGGTATAGTGTGAATCCACAATGTGAACAATTTGCAGCATATAAATAATAGTTAATAACTGAATCTGATTACTACATTTTACTGGTATTGTTTCAACATTAATTTTAACCCAATGTAAACGAACACAGAAACTTGTAAAAGTTGATGACCTCGACTCGTCAATTGTTATATAAAATGTCGGTATCCATAACATTGTCTGACATCAAAGACTGAATTTCTGGCAAGAAACATACGTTTTCTATTTAATTATTTAAGTTAAATACTAATATCATGTTTTTACTGACATGTTTAACTAAGCCTAGCGGACCACAAATTAGGCAGTAAATTATAATAAATTATTAAATTTCCTAGTCAACTATCCAATAGTCGATCCAACGAAGACATTAGAAACTAGTTTTGATGATGTTACTATATATATAAACATAAACATCAACTTACAGCGTAATTTAGACCAGTTAGATCCGGATCACTATTTTTCAACCATTCATAAAACTCCATTGCATTATCAGTCGGGTCTCCTTCGCCGTATGTTGCCATGCAAAATACAGCTAGAGAATTTGATATTTCTTTCAGTTTCGTTAATTCTTCCTAAAAATATATGGATTGTTAATCATCATACTTATTAAGTCACAACAGGTTTTCAGATGAACACAAACTTTATAAATAAATGCATAAATGAAGACGATTTTTTTAATAGCATACCATATCGCATTCTTCCGGGTCAGCGACCATGCCCTTCATTTTGTACCTGATACCTTCCTTTGCGAGTCGACCAGCAAATTCTTCTCCAGTGCCAGTTTGCGAACCATAGAACACAACTAAACTTCTACCAGATGCTTGCAACTTTTTAATAAATGAATTTTCTGTAATCTGTATTGGACCTACAGACCTAAAATAAAAGAAAGAACCTTGAGATTACAGATTTCCTAAATTAAGACCTGCATGTTTCTGTGTCAGGGTTTTGCTTTTGATCTAGTTTCAATATGTTTGCTCTTGATACCCATCTAGTCTAGTGTATTAAGGATATTAATAATTTATAAGTCCAAAACAGAAGGCACATTGCAAGTTTGTTGTTAAATTATGCATATTTATTGCTATTTCACTGTAATTAACTTTATCCTAGGTTTATTTATTTATCCTAAGCTAATTCTTGTATCGATGGGAAGTAATAAGCATTGCTCAGGGTTTTAGTATTTACCTGCAGTACCAAAACGTTTTGCGATTGAATTTAAGTAATTTCAACTGTGTTGTATGTGTGCATGCGCTACAATATGCGAAAATCTTAAAAGTGATACCAAAGTAGGTACAGGAGGCACGTAAAGCGCAATGTCAAATTCCCAATGTCAAATGTTTCGTAGCGTCCTAATCAAATAAAATAACACGTAATCGTTTCCTTGTGTGAGATTACAATTCTATTGCAGACATACGAGTATTAGTTATTATCTTTATACAAGGATTTATACGAATGAAATATTACTTCGCGTATTTAATATTCTGTATTCTAACATTTCGAAGGAAGTCTACTAGTACTCCACGCTTAATTTTTGAAGTAAATCTTTGCTGACGATGTACAAATTTTTCAAGCTACAGAAATATTTAAGATCACCCTAGAAGATTAACCATGCCGAACTCCTTTGCCGATTGTAATCAATTTAGATATGGGGATAATTTGAAGCCCGGGGATGAAGATACTCCTAGGTACTTTTTCTCCCTGTCTTCCAAATAATGTCCCATGAAAACCCGTAGACCTATTTCAAAGATCACCCGGAACAATCAAATAGACGGAAAAATCACAAAAATATACGTCCTTCTATTTTACTTAAATGATTAGATATTTAAAAAATTGTGAAGCGTGAGAGTAGTTTCGTTTAGTAATTATTAATATACAACATCGAAGATTGTCAAAGTAGCGTAGTTATAAAAAATAAGCCTAATTAAGATAAAAACTATAAGCAAACCGAGTCATACGCATGTAGATAACTTACGCCATCGTTTAGTATCATCTACTATTCAACTACATAAATATTCTATGCCATGTCCAATTTGAGACTGCCAAACTCTAAAATTACACAAGTTACAAATATTATTAAGATTTCCTGTATATATTAGTTTATACTAAGAAAACTATGAAGTTACGTATTTTCACTAATCTGTAAAGTTGCTACTTTGACTTTCCGATCTTTCTATCCCGAAAAAATTCGTAGGTTATTACCTTACATTTACATTTACCTATTCGAATAGGTAAATGTAAATGTAAGTAACAGTCAAGAACGATAAATAGGTGCGCTATTTGTTAACGTACTGTACGCATAGTATTATTAAATATTAGATATTGTTCTACTTAGGTATTTAAAATAACGATGTAATTAACATTTCTTATATGTACTTACCTATATTAGTTACAAAAAAATGTATAGACTAGCAATGTGACGGAAGAGCCTTAGTGTTTAGTACCAATACATTTTGGTGGTAGCTGTGGGATGTTTTGATTGAAAAAATTAAATAGAATAATTGTGAAATTTACCAATCTGCGCCGACTATATAGTATATATATAACTAAATATTTACATGTACAATATTCTCAAATTTCTACGCCGTAAAAGGCAAAATATGGTTTGAACCAATAATTGTGTAACATCTTTAAATGTACCCATATCTGTA
>DWQT01000331.1:0-24712 GCA_018244895.1 Myscelus amystis hages | reverse complement strand
AGATAACATTTGTGTCCGCTTCGATACAAAAGCAATATAAAACTTATTCGTAATTCTATCTACTAATTTACTTGAGCCTTTTTACAAGTTTATAGAACCTGGTGGTTTTTAAGAAATTTCTTGATTTGTGTCCCATTCACACGGATAGGTTTCATTTATTCTATATAGGGTTTACAAAAAATCGCGACACAACGCCGCTCGATACTGGCAAAATAAAAGTAAACATGTAGGTATACGGTACCCGTACCAAAAGTTATCAGGAACTAATTACTTACTTTATAAACATTATTATTAACTAAGACATTATATCCACAAGTGACAAAGAAAATTTAGTTTATCTTATCATTAAAAATAG
Source organism: Myscelus amystis hages (assembly GCA_018244895.1). NCBI lineage: Eukaryota > Metazoa > Arthropoda > Insecta > Lepidoptera > Hesperiidae > Myscelus > Myscelus amystis. The sequence continues at coordinate 24,357 of DWQT01000331.1, read as the reverse complement.
ACAATTTTAATATTTTACTCGTTTACGTAAAGGCAAATTTCTTAGGCATCTATTAGGTACCAAGAAAAATTAAAATGAATCGGTTGAAATATTCAAATACAACTATGAGAATATTTCGTTATTCGTCAAAGTTTCATCTTATTTCACAACGATTTCATGTTTCTGAACAATTAGGTGCAGACCTCGATTTTTATTCTTCCACTAGCGCGTTAAATATAGAAGCGTGGGTGCCGCGGGCCGCGACAATGGCTGCAACCCGACTCCGCCACGTCGGTACTTTGTACTCGCTTTACTCCAGCTTCATTCACCGGCTAAAGAACAGGAAGTCAATGAAAAAAGTGAGAACAACGTGCGATAGAACCAATTACCCGCCCACGACATATGAAACCAGTAATTAGTGTAAAATATTCGAACGGAAATCTTCTTGCTTTAGATGTGCGCAATTTTTTTTAATATGGATTATTTTTGATTGACCATTTATAATAAATATAAGGTAAGGTGATGTTATTGTTTTAAATATATGTCCATGTATATCCTACATTGTCTTGATTTTTCAAACCTATTCTCTTTAACTTGATAATAATAATGCATTTCGATCATCGTAGATAATTGTATATGCTACATAGTTATAATACTTTAAATGCCTATGTGCTTTTCTCTCGTAGCTACTTGAATATATGAAATTTTTATAACATCGAAATTAGCTCGCTACATGTTATTTACAGCCCTGTTGGATTAAAAACCCTCCCACTATGAGAGGAGACTCGGTCCAGGAAAAATCCTTTAACCGTTTGTTACGCAGGTGCTAAAATTTCTTTAAATAATTCGATAGATTCTTCTTCATATCTGGTTACTGTAGGTAAGTGATAAACAATGCAAGGGGATAGAATATATTCAACTGTCAAGCCCAGTCGAGGTTAATTTTTTGAGTTGGCACGGTGTTCACAAAAACAGTAGCAGAGATTTATGGCGTTGAGAACGATCATAGCGCATTAGTACCTAGTATTGTGCTCCGCATGTAGCCTTTGTAAACTGCGCCCGACAAGCAGCAGTCCCGGCTTTCTACCGTTCTCATTGTTCTATTCGGTCGTAAACATGTCGACAGGTTATTGCTAGAATTGCAAGTGAATTACAAAAAATGATACTCTAAAGGTATAGCATTCATTTGAACCAATAATAAAAAAATGTATTCTTCATGTAATTATATAAATACGGAATTCACGAAATAAAAACCTGTAGGTATCTATTGTCGTCGTTTTCAATTTCGATAATTGTTATTACAATATGCATATCTAAGTATTGTTTTAAATGTCTAAAGCAAATTACATAAAATTTCCAAAGCTTTTACACCTAAGAATAATGTATGCAAAATGGCTAAATGCAATTTTCAATTAATTATAGGTATTTCTTTGAATAGGTCGTAAGATATGGTGGTATGTTTGAGTAATACAAATTCAGGGTTAATCAGTTTAAATACTAATTAACCGGGGCAGTATACACGACGCCTTAACTTAAGATGTGTGTAAGGCTCACGGCCTAAATCGGTTAGAGAAACAAAAAGTTAAGTTCATCGTCGGGTCGGAAGAAAAGAAAATGTAGTTCCCTTAGAGAGCGCGGTTGAAACAAAAGCAAGGCAAACGATTTAACAAACTGCCATATTTTAACAACGTGTAATTAAAGGTTTGGGCCCGCTCGAATATGCATAAATCATGCGTCTGCAGCGAACTGCCGACCGAAATAGAGAAAAAATTAAAAACATTAAGCGCCTGGGAGTTGGAAACGGAAAAATAATAACTATTCGTATACTTATGGAATCGCCGCTAGATGCTATCTCTTTATATATAATTAGATGCGTGGGAAATATAAAGTACCGAGCGATAGACATTATTTTATTTTATCCATAACCAAATATTATTACAGAACCGAGCTGAACTATTTAATGGAGTAAAAATTAAATATAATACTTCAAACTTATAAATATATTTTTCGTTTACGAACAATACCTTCAGAATATATTATAATACCTACAGGACGACAAATAACCTACGATGCTAGGTACGTGTTTGTTGGTAAAATCAAAATTGAATTTTAAATTAATGTTTATATTATATTAATTGTACTAATTTTTCAGTAATATTATCAAAACATTGAAATCGTACCATCCCCTCCCTTTTTGTTAGGCGGGCAATGTAAACATGACCTTTGTGCCGAGCGGCGCGGGCTTGGTCTACCATCTCATGTCCGTTGTGAGCTCATAACTCTCGGGCGGGGTGGGGGCAGTGGCGGAGGCTGCGCCGGCGCGGGGCCGGGTGCGCGCGCGCCGTCCCGGGGGGCTCGGGGAGAGGTGACAACCGCTCGTTACGTCTATCCCAAGCCAGTTATTAAAAACGTCTCGGCGCGAGCGGTGTTCCGCCCTGTAATTATCCAGTTGAAGGCTCTCGTCGCGCTCTCGTGTCACCACCGTCGCCGGAAATGCAATACATGGATCCGCCCGCGCAACAGGTCCGCACGCCCGCCCACGCCCTACACTACTTAATTGCAGCTTTCTTAGTGCATTTAACGTAAAATAATTATAGCATCGTATAACTTGAATTTTCTTGTGACATCATAGTGAATTCGTTGTCTTGATTTTTTTATTATAGAGCCTTTTCATACTTGGTAGTAGTAAATTTATAGGTCCTTAAATCTCAACAAAAAGTAATTTAAAGTGCTGTAAATATTACGTAAATGTTAATAGACTATTGTTTTTATAGGTAATGAATATGATGGGTGGCTACGGATGCGGCTATGGACGCGGGGATGCGCTGTCGCCTGCGTCAGACCTCTCCTCGTGCAGCAGTGCCTCGTCAGGAGTGTGGTGCGGCGCAACATGGCGCGAGCTACCGTCATATCCGCCCCAATATCCGGCATATTGGCCTCCGAGTGCCGCCACCGCGGAGGACGCTCGTGAGCTTCAGCGCCGATGCGCTAAGTGTCGCTGCCCTAACTGCCTAACTGAAGCCGCAGGTTTCGGGCCCAACTATGGAAAGGACGGTGCGAAACGAGAGCATATCTGCCACATTCCAGGTTGTGGTAAAGTGTACGGTAAAACTTCGCATCTGAAGGCTCACCTGCGCTGGCATACCGGCGAGCGACCGTTTGTGTGCAATTGGCTGTTCTGCGGCAAACGATTCACGCGATCCGACGAGTTGCAACGACATCTTAGAACCCACACGGGAGAAAAAAGGTTTGCCTGTCAACTGTGCACTAAGCGTTTTATGCGCTCCGATCATCTAGCGAAACACGTGAAAACACATACGAACGTTTCAAGGAAAAGCAAGAAATCTAAAGAGGAAGATAAAGTGGAATCAGTAAAACCTGCGGACAAATCGGAGAATCAACCTAATTCAGTTTCAAACAGTGTTACGGCGTCAGCAAATTCGATTGGCAGTTCTAATTTGGGGACAATCGCAGCGACGAATATTGCCACCAAGCAAATGCCGGTAAATTATGGTTCGGTTAGTCCACAAGTAATGTCTAACCCTCCCAATGCATACAATAGTGGTGCGGTGTTCGGGAGTGGCGTGGTGTACGGTGGCTGGGGATCTGATGTACGCCAGGATGGTTACTACTCGCGAACACAAGTAAGGGATCATCGTTTCTACCAGCAGTATGCGGCACCGATAAGTACGTATCAGTGCGGTACTAAGGATAACTATGCAGTATTCCAAGGACATTACAATTTACAGCCACCGGTCGCAATCGGTCAATGAACCCTTCTAACTGTTACGTATTTGTTTTGTAAATGTTTTCGTTACTGAAATTTCGAGACTTAAAAAGCGTTATTGTTTCTTCTCAGTGATTGTTTTATAATTATGTTAGTTTATTATAAGCTCCGAAAGTGCCTGTACCCTATCGCTTAAGTTACCATATTTTGTGTTTAAAACAAAATGTTTTTCTCTGATCAGATGTACTCTGATTTAAATGTACCTTTAATAATTAAAGAAGCATTTAATTAAACTGTTTGTTTTATTTATACTTTCAAGTCGATGTCACTTTCAAACACTAGGTGACCGTATTTTTCAAGTAAAACTTCTTTGCTGAGGGGTAAATTATACTGTATACGAATAATAATTATATCATTTTACTTTTTCAAACATATCCTTATTTATTTACAACTGTATTCACTTTTAGAAACACGCACTATAAGTAAATACAATACAATACATACTTATATAAAGTTTATAAAATGTCTAATTCTCTAATTTAGGTATCTCTGTTTCTAACATGTTATCTCTATATGTTTCTGTTAACTAAAACTAACTGTACTTTATTAAACTGTAATGAACCGCATTGGAATTAAAATTTTGTAATAATTGTATAGAAAATTGCACTGGTAACAGAATTTTTAAGATACCTCAGTTTGTCCTTTTTACTCAAGTCTACGTATTTGCTACACGGCCTACGGATTTCGTAGCACACTCATTAACCTAAACAATTGTTAACGCAATAAACATCGCAGATCGTTTGTAATGTACATGACACATTATAGTATTATAATTACTTTTTAATTGGAATAATTTTAAAGTATATTTACAAGTTTAGCATTTTATTTAATTGAATGAATTGATGTTATGTACAAATTAAATAATCTTCTAGAACGTAATCTGTTGTTGTGTACCTATATTATTTTCATTCTTTATTTACGAAGTTTATTAATACTATTGGTACTATTTAAGTTATTTTAGTTTGTCTAGCAATATATCAATTTAGATGTAGTTTATATAGTTTTAGATTTTATATAGTTATAAATTAATGTTTGGTACCAAAATGTGTTTTATGTTCAGAAAGAAGTTTTTCAATTCAATTATCAAAGCTTGTTTAGAAATAAGTTTCAATAGTTGACAACTGTTTGCTTATGTAAACGTTTTCGTTTATTTGTGTTAGCTGTATTTGTTTTCGCTTCAGTACCGCTTCTCATCAACAGATGGCGTTAGCTACTTTATGGAATTAGCTAGGATCTGGGTACGCGGTGGCGTGGTCGCGACGGCGCGCGGCCGAGACGTAATTGCACGAGGCTATTATCTGGGCGGCGCTCGCCGCGCATGGCGGCCGGTGCGAGCGGGATGCACTCGATAATACGTAAAACAAAACGAGGGAGTAATAATGGTAAAAAACGAGCAACACGCAAATTATAGTGAGAAATGAGGCAGCCGGTAGCGGTGGGGGCTTCGTCGTGCGGTGGGGGCCAGCGCGCGGCAGTCGCGGTCGCTCGGCGCACGCAGACCGCCCGCGCCGCCAGCGCCGCCTGCGCCGCGCCTCGCGAGTGCTGTGAGTGTGTGACATGCGCCTCCACCGCCGGCGCCATGAGCGGCAAGGGCTCTTCCTCACCGGACCTGCTCATGAATGTGAGTTCAGCCGCAAGATCTCAAACTGCTCCTAGCTACTCTTATAACATCATAACCACCTCTGCCTTCATAAAACAAACATAATCAACACGTGTCACTATTGAAGTAAAACCTTATAAACTACAAGTTAAAGATATTTTATCATACGCTACACTAAACACATAATATGATGTATTACCCCTTACATCAGTACACTTAACAAGAAACAAGTTAACTGAAACAACACATATAATGTAAGTAATTCTTTAGGAGATATTCACTCATATACCTACTATTTAAAGTCTGAATTCTATTCAAAGGCTTTGTTGCAACTGAAACCTTCTACATACTTCAAAAGTAATGTTAAACTCTACCCGTTTCCGTAACAATTTGTTATTAGTATTAGTAGTAAGTACAAATATTCATGGGTTATCAATTAAATGCTCGTTTGATACTTTTCCTAATAAAAAAGATATCAATAATCTTTTAGTAAGCAAAACAAAACATTATGACTTTAGTAGGCAATTCCACGGTTTATATGGTTGAATTGTAGATAGAACAAATCGCGGTCGAAATAGGATAGTTTATAAAACGGTCTATTAGGCGGGAGTACCCGGGGGTACTGTCGATTTGGCACGCACAATAAGCGCTATTCGGATAGAGGTTGAATCCCAGGAGCCCAAGACTTCATTACTATTCATAGCGACCACTAGTATGGGTCGAGTGGACCCTTCACAGTCGTGCGAGGTCACCTTACTTAGGAAAACTATTTTCTGAAATTTCGCTTCCATTCCTGTTCCCGTACTATGTTAATACTTTCATGATTTTAGTCCCTCATTGGCTAATCATTGTCCTATTAAATGCTAATAAAGCAACGGCTCAATCACCTGTTTTGTAAATACATATGTAAGTATATGTTAAAAGTTATTAGAATTAGAATTTGATTTTGAAATAAATAGTTAGTTGCTAGTTAAAGGCTGAATAACACTTATAAATAAGTAAGTAGTTTATTATGGATTACGAATACCTATACTCAACATACTATGTATCTGTTTAAATATATACACCTATAGGATACATATATGTATATGTATATGTTAACCATAAAAGTCAAATAATATCACTAGTCACGTTCTTAGAGTTCAAATTTTTTAAAGTATTTTGTATTGGTAGTGGAAGTGTGTAGTCTGTACCGTAACTATAACTGTAAAAAAAATTATAATAAATCTGGATACAACTAGAGAAAAGATCTGTTTATAAAGCTATCTTTGGGTAAATGTTATTGTTATTATCTATAAGTGCCTATTAAACTTAGTTCCGAACATTACTAACAGGTCGTAAAAACTACCGAAATGCTAATTCAATTAAGTGTAGTCAAATAAATACGGGTCCGAGCGGCACTTTCGAGCGGCGTAACCAATCCTTAATGACACATAGAACCTTCATCCATTTTCTACTCAATTTCCTTTTCATATTAGTTTAATCTAGAGGCAGGACTACTGGCGCCAAAAATTATGCCGCGACGAGCGTGTCCGGCGCGGTTAATCTATTTAGTGTTATATTCCTATATCGTAGGGCGCTCGGCTCCTTTGTGCGGTGAAAAAGGAAGAAATTTATGCGTTTCGGCGGCGTGTGTGAGTTTTTTGTGAGAATGTAATTAATAATTCGGCGGCAAAACTAACAGTGTTTTCGTTGTTGCGTCGACCGGGTGATTGATGCGTGTGGGAGGGACAATTAGTTTGATTTAGAACAAAGCCTAGCCTTAGACAATATAATTTAGTTTTTGTTTATACATAATTATGTTGGCTAATATGATATATATATAAGTTTACATGTGCATGCTATTATGTAAAAAACAATTAAATTTATCTAATATTATAAATAAAGGTAAAGCTTTACACTCATTGTATAAGAAAAAACATTGCACATTAAGTATGGTATTGTCGTACCGTTGTTGCCCAAGATCATCTAAACTTGTTCAGTTCAATTGGAAGTGGCCCCGTGTGGGTATACAGGCTGCGCGGTGCGGCGGTCTGCCGGCGCAATCTTACAAGTCATGCGACCACTGCCCGCGCCTCTCAGGTGTAATGGAACATGCACGAATATATTTGTTTAGTAATGGCCGGCTACCAACGTGACTCGTGTTCAACAGACTATGCTGTCCTACGGCCACTTTCGTTGTTTGCATGAAATTGTAGTTCACAGCGGGGGTGCTACTCTGTTTTTTTTCTCTCTTCAGATAAAAGAACTGCGCTGTCGTGAATTTTATGATGAATTTAAAGGGATACAGAGGCTAATCGATTTTAAATGGATAATGTGATCCACGTTACAATCATTGAACCAAATAGAAATTTAAAAAGTTACTTATGAAATTACAGGTACGTTCTAATACCATCTGTTTTATAAAGTTTATATTGAAATAACTCCGATCTACCAGTTATCTAGATCTAATTTATGTATACACACATATTTTAAGTTGTAGAGTTTTGGATTATTATATGCAGTCACTGTTGCATTTGTGTTCAATCTAAGTAAATATAGAACAAGTTTGAGTAGTTATTGGTTATTAAGGGTGGCGATAGGTGTCCTGTTTGCAGCGTCATTTATATAGCAGGATACGGGCAATTCCGAGCGAGTCCACTCACTTCGATGGACGGAATACCGTTGTTTGCGCCGACTGCCGGCCGGTCGGCAGCTCGGCTACATTTTAATTGACCACGCGATGTTGTGCCACGTCTTGTCCGACTTTTTCTGTTCTCCTCAAATTGCTCTAAAGTGCTTAATGAGCGATGCGTGCAATCGCCGTTTCCCCGTACGCGAAGCTGCTCTTATTTTACATAAATAGTTCAGTCCGACGAACTAATGCCGATTCTCGGTACTGTAATTGCGCTTGTGACAGGCTTCCGTCGCGTTCGCAGCGGCCGACGGTCGGACACGCCAAACGTCTGCGTCGTCGCCCAAATTGTAGTTATTTTGCATTAATAGCGTACACATCGAGCGGTGCGTGCGCTTTCCGCTGCGGGCCTCATTGACATTTACACTAAATAGTACATTCAGTTTATAGCCATCAATTCGTTCCAGACTTACTTCATCACAAAAACCATACAGCCAGCTGCCTGTCCGCCGATACTGAAGAGCCTCACGCGCTTCTCTAACCGTCATATTTGTACGAAATGTACTGAACCACTATTAGATACATAATTTATTATTATATTTATATATTTAATGCTAATATAGATATCTTCGATTAGCCGTGTCTTAATCTCTTTAGATCATATACCAATTATTACAGCTGGGCGCTATTGCAATTAAATTAGACAGCATCACCTAAAATTAAAAGCGCCATGGCAAAATAGGGACAGTTTGTGTGAGAACTACATAGTACAAAAGTATCAATGTTTATGAAAATAATTTCCTTACAAATACTAATGTATAAAGACGCAGTCTTTTTTCTGATCCCAGGTATAGTAATACGAGTACCTGTAAGTAATATTTAGAGTAACAATTATGAGAACTGAAAAGGTCAGGCAAACATTTGTTACACCAGTTTGTGACGGGTGGTATGTGTGTCCAATTAGTCACAGTAATAATTTGCATCTAATTAGAGTCCACGGGTTATTTAATAAAATTCCTTATTAATTAGTTCCTTCGACTCTACACATAGAGTAAAGGTCTTATGGACAACGTTAAGCGAAGAGGGAATTATGTTCCTACTCACCTATAGGTACCTATAGAGCGCTAGATATTGTATTTTATTTATAAAATAAACAAGCATGAATTTGTATGAGTATTTTTAAGCACAAATTTATTTTAGAATCTGTGATTTTAGAAGTCATTCTAAAATGGTCTCAAAGAGGAAGAAAGAACGGTCTCTAAAAATATTTAAAAAAATGACTGCAGCTTTGGACGAATACTCGATGTTAAGTTTATTAAACTATAGGATCTAAACGAGAATATATATTTGTTAACGATATCATCGTTGTACGTGGGACTCGGCCCTTATATCTTTTGCAAGTGCCGTGGCTGGCAGTTAAGATATTATATTAATTATCCGAAAAAAAAATGCATTGTACAGGTGATAATTAATCATCTTTTATGGAATGTTAGGTGTCTTTAAATTCCTTTTCAAATGTATAATTGCACAGTAAACATACGTTTAATATGTATAAGCGAAGAAACTATACAGAAAGCGTATATATCTGTATTCAATGAGAGGGATTCACACGGTTAAATTGTTAAAAAACCGCGAATACTACGAGTATAGGTTTGCTTTGAGAAAATTGATATTTGTCCAACCAAAAAGCAGAAGTAAAAAAAAAACGTAAGTTTTATATGAGTACGACTTTTTCACTAGTACTCACTTACCTAGAAATAGTATGTAGGTATTTATCTATCAATACTAATTACTAATGCTATCATACAGAAGACTACGCTGGTACTTGCTACGGACCAGTCAAAACCATAATTACGCTAACGGCCGCCGTTCGCATTCCAATTAATTCGCTCATTAAATCCGAGATGGTAATAACAGATACAAAGATTGACTAATATTTCAGACCGACCATCTCCTATCTATATCGCTTCAATAAATATGGCTTCAACTACTTTTATTGCGTTAATAATATACATATTTACAGCATTTCAATACAGTTACCCGAGACCTAGGTCACGGGAAAGTGAGTTAAAGGCAAATTAGTTTTTACTGCAAAGATAAATATTATGACGAATGCCTACCAAGATGTAAATTAAAACTTTAAACCATTCAATATCGTTAAAATGCATCTTTAATGATGTTATTTTGAGAACTGCTGTAAATAGATGAGCTACGAATCCCAGTTTAATGTATCACTATTTGTCAATCATCGTGTGAAATATAAATTCTTATTAATATTAGGTTCGTCACCGTATTATAAAAGTGTGTTACTTAAAAATGTCATATATGTTTTTACGTTTAGCCGAAATGATGAAAACCAGTTCGGGAACCATTCACATGTGTTACAATCAAGGGCCTGTTACCTGTTGCGTGGTATAATTACGATGCCCTGCCGCGTCACGCCGGACCAGTTCCGTTGGCTGGGCTCCATCCAGTAACTATTTGCTGAAATTGCTCATGATATTATGTACGTATTTAAAAAAATGTGGAAACTGAAAAACTGTTCATACGAGTATATAAAGAAATCTATAGATAATTCTGTTTGGATTTTTTTTGGTAAATACAATTAATATATAAAGTCCATAAAATATTTTTCTTTTAAAGCAGGTAATTTTATTTGATAAACTCCATTAGATTACTCACATTTCACCTATCTTATACATGTACCTAAATAAATGGTTAAATCGCATTGTGTACACAAAACAGTATACAAAATATCTTATATGGCGGCGTGCTCTCTACCAGTCATCCACACTCGCATAAATGCTGGTGGCATGGGCAAAAAGTCAATGATAAAGAAGAGTGTCATACGTAATAATGAATATCAAAAGTTACTTACACTTACAAATACTAATCTAATCGAGTAAGAAACATTCGTTTATCTTAGTACAAGTTTTAAATATATTTATTTACCTACACATATTCATGTATCACTGTCTGTTTCCGTAACTTGGAAAGTTCTGTAGACTTACTACCTGGTAACCAACCTGCATTTTTATACAGAACATTTCGTTGTTAATTATACTGCCTGTCATGACTTGCTCCTTACAAAACTTTTGTTAAAGAGTAAGTTAGTGTCATGAGATCACCAATAAGTGTGTAGCCGACATTTTGTAAGCATGACGTGGAGATGCCGACGTAATGTTGATTAAGTCACGTCATAAGCAAATTATGCCAACGACGTGAAAACATAATTTGCCAATAATTTCTTTTTGCGTACCTAAGTTATGTGTAAGTGAAGACGCGAGAGCCTTCCACGTTATCTCGGGGATCGATAACAGTACAAATGTGTACAAAGTATTTTTTGCGTCGAGTTTTTTCGCTCGAAGGCAGATAAATTTATGTAACGACGTACCCTTTGGAGTGTATCATTTCCGGAACAAGTAGCTTTGTCGTCGAGCATATTTTATTTTCCCGGATTAATGGAGCCATTTCCATAAAAACGCCGTTTGCATTTTGCGTCCGTCAACGCTGGCTGCCTGCACGTGTCCGTGTGGACATAAAATATTCTCCGTGTACAAAGAGAACTCATAAATACATCGATTTCGTTTTCATTTATCCACTTTAATAACTATATATGTAAATATTCTCACAGTGACATTGTGGATGATATTCTATAAATTTTCGTAAAAAGTCACTTAGTGTTTATTGTTTTTCACTTAAGAATTGAGCTTTAAATTGAGCTTGTCTGAAATTGTTCCAACAAATATTAATTTATCCATATCTGCAAATGTAATATGTACTGCATTTCTTTTCTTAAAGAAGTTATCTATTACATATTCTATTGCCACTGATATTTCACGAATTACCCTAAGCAACCGCTACTCACCCTATCTGTTGTTTACGTAAACATTGATTTTCTCACTGGAGTGAAATACATCGGATATTTCTGCGCCATTTAACATTGAATATCGTTTCCGGATGATTTTTTCTTAACAGATTATTTTTTACAAATAAGTATCAGTTAGTTGCGTAGCAGACATGTATATACATTTCCTCGCCTGTCGCTATGACATAATTCGAACGAATATTTATGTATTTCGATGTATTTACATGAAATATGAATACTGAATGTTCATACTACCTAACTGTAGTTACATGACAATCAAATGTTATATTAAACGTTATAATTCAACCAGTTATTATCGACTATCAATCGCGTCACGATTTATTCAAATTTGGTATACAATCTTGACATAGTTCACCGGTTTGAAGTAGGTATCCAAAGTAAAATATTCTTAGCATGATAATGGTTAATTCTTGACATATTTTATATAATGCGAGCCTGAGGCGAGTCGACCGACACTATGTCTAATAAATTTATGGACGTTCATTTTCATGTTGATCGGCGTTCGAAATTATAATCGTCGCGCTCGGGGCGCGGCGCGTGAGGCGACTTCCCGCGGACGAGCGCGCCGCGGCCGTGCTTACCTACACCCACCGATGGAAAAAATATGTTGAAACTGCTCAAGTAAATGGACACCGGTCGAGTATTAATAAAAACAAAAACTTCTCCAAATCGTGATTTTTTTGTAAAAAGTAATTGCTTAATTTCGTAATAAAAAGTCTATGCTAAAAATATTTTAAAATGACAAATATCCGAAATAATCCTTTAAAGAGCATCAGTCTTCCTTGTTTAATATTAATATATGTAGAAAAAAAGCGGCCCTAGCGCCCATCTAGCGCCTTTTATAGGCTATGGAATGTTACAAAATTTTACACAGTAGGTAAGTACCTAATTACAATTTAAACATTGAGTTTTTATGCAACTTCTTTTATACATACTTACCCACTTACAGTAGAAAGATAAAACAATACCTATAACTTATGCATGGGCTTTTTAAACACTACACTTAGTCTCTAAAATTTTGCTTAGAATTTTGTATGAATTGACCGACTGAGATTAATCCCATCAGTTCCAGAACAATTTGCCAATATGAACCATCGATGCTAAACAGAGATATCGCACCCACGCGGCCACGAGAGCAAAGTCATAAAATGTAAATTTATTGCGCGATGTTTTACATAAATTCAAATTGACGGCCTTACATTACATCACGTAATTATGCCCCGCACAATTATTATAATTTTCCTATAATCGCGGTCATAAGGACGTGCGAAAAAACAATTTTATAACGTAATTCACATTGATTTATAACCGTTTTCACCGTCGGAGTTACCAATACTCTGATGTTTCTCTAATTATTACCTATAATTATGTATTTTGAATTTTTGTGTAACATTTACGCCATATACGGGAAACAAAATATATGTTATACGTAGATACTTGACTTTGAAGTTCCTCTGGAGTTGGCAACATGAAATAGAACAATTAAAAATATATTTATAAATTTTAATTTCATTTAATGATTTTTGAGGAGAGAGTCGTGGAAAGATCATTAAGTGTAGAAACGTAATTATAACTTATGTTAACATCTGCGTCTACGCGGTCACGGCATCCTTAAGCCTTTCCACGCAATCAGCGATTCATCTAACGATTCTGACCAAAAAGATTTTAATTATACCCCCTTATACTAAAATGTTACTTTAGATCGTGATAATTACAACCTTCATTCCTGATTTATTATGAATCCACGTGTCCCGATGATTTATTAAGTGAAATCTGAGAAAAGATCTAAAATTATAAAAGGAAATTTTCGGATCAATTACAGCCAATTACTTCTCTTTTGAGAAAAACGAAACCTTTGATTACACATTAATACCTAATATTGTAAAGACGTCCGTGCTTTGTAATACGTTGTTTTATTAATAGCTTTAGTTTTAATTACAGACCTTCATATCGCAATTGGAATCCTAAGAGTCCTGCCTTCTCGCGCAGCGCGTGAATATGAACACCTTTCTTATACATAACTACTGGTAATTAAATCTTCGTCTAGTGTAATTATGTCCTTTGCCCCATTTGTTCGGTGGGAATTATTCCATGTGATTACAGGCCACACGCCACGTAGGTATTTGAAATTAAACTAGCGAGTAATATGTGAACGAAGAAATTATCCAACTAATAGGAATGTGGAAAATTTTATTGATAGGAAGTTTTGAATTTCTAATCGAATAGCGCCTTAAATAAGCTTTACCGCGACACGGAAGGGACTTAATAGTTTTACGAGTATATTATGATAGGCGACTGTAATTATTCCAGTAATAGCAGTCGCTCGACGGGAATTACGACTATCGTTCCAAGTATTTATTTTGAATACTAGTTTCAACGTCTAGTAATTAACTTTTATTTTTAAAGGAAAATAAAATGATAAACCGCCTTCCATACTATAGTGTTAGATTTTCCGACATTTCCGTTACGTTCGTTCTTGCTCCCGACGTGGCCGCGGGCTGGTTACTTTTATTACATCGCACTTCCACAACTTACATATCATTCCGCTAGTTCAAAGTTTATCAAATTTCTGAGGCAGAGATTACCTTAGTATAACCGTCTATTATTTTTAATATAACGTTGTAATGTTGTAAACTTAATAAAGTAAAATAGACTCAAACTATTAGTATCGTACCACAAAGGATATCAAAATGGATCACATGTAACAAAACACATTTGCCGAACAAACAAGTTTATTGTTTTGTGGCAGCCCTCATCCATCGGGCGCAAATCAGCCATATGCTGTGACCGGAGTAATAGCGGCGGGAAATGACCGACGCCATTCATCATGCCGCCACAAAATTGGTCCACATTTTCATATTCACTACTCTACGAGTAAAATATGTCATGTTCCGACAGTTGCGATATGGGTTCCGTGTTAATATTGCAATTTTCTAACACTGATTGGAAGCTTGTCCGTTACGAGTCTGTCTGTTAGAGCAAAAATAGTAAGATAGTCATTAATTTAGAAATAGTCCAATATTGCAGAATTTTGAAATATGTTGTCGTAGTGATGTTATCGTGGGTTACGGAAAGTAAGTTACGTACTTGGGAAGAATATTATGATATCACAGTAGCCAGAGATTTTCTAAAGTAGTTATACATACTCGTAATAAAAATTGTGGATAATACAGTCGAAGCAGCCTCTAAGTTCACAAATTTGAAGAATTTGCAAGCTATCGTTAACGGAACAAATTACCATGACAGGGGGGTTGATGAATTTACATGGTTTTTGGTAGGTCACGGATCACTAAAAATGAAACGACCTTACACTCTTCGCGATAAAGCCGTTAACCGAGCGAACGCTTTGCCCTTTTTAAATAACACAACATGTAAAATGCAATATTTTAACATTTCACATTTTTAAGGGGAGGTTGCGGTCGTGATAATGAGGAGCGTGTAATATTTGTCTTCCGGCTGCATTAGGTAATGAACCGTAATTGGTTTATTAAGGCTCTTCCTAAAGCCTTCTTAAGTGTGAAACAAATTTGACGCCTCTGTATCCAGTTCCGGTTAGAATTTTGGGGCGTTAACGTATTTTATGTTGTGTTTTAAACAAGAATATTGGTATAAAATAAATGTGGTATTTATTTATTTCAGTTCTTAATACTTATATAGTCTTAACACGATGTCAGTAGATTTTAATACAATCTAAAAACCTACAACAGTATGTAAAATAATTTTGACGTAAAAAGACTTACGCGACTTACAGAAGTAAAAAGACTTACGCGACTTACAGAAGTAAAAAGACTTACGCGAACAAAACAAATTAGACAACATCATCGCGCTCATGTCATGTTTACAACAATACTGCGTGTAAAGTTTGTAAAGAAAATGCGTTTTCTCCTCGAGGTATGGTGTAATCATGTTATTACGACCTTTCTTAGAAAATGGTTACGCTACTCCGCGAAGTGTTTTATGTGCTTACTTCAATATTTATTTCTTCTTGTTAACTGCGATACTATTTCTTTGCTTCTTTTATAGAACTGATTTATGAAAGAAAGAAGATGACTGTTTAAATGTTGTAACGTTTTTCATAACGAATAAGTATTATTGGTATTTAAAAAATTAGCTCTCATTGAAGTATCTATTTCTAAATCACTATCCCCTTAACTCTGGTTATTTTTTGATCAATCTGAACGCCGGATAACTTATAAAAAGACCCGGATATCTGTTAACGAATATTTTGATTTTAAACTCCACTCACAGCGTATAACTCATCGTAGCATTCGGGTGACGTCATTCCCCCTTGTGCTCACCGCTCCGACGGAGTTGGAATTAATTTTCGCCACAATTACCCGCTCGCGTTACTAATTGAGACTTCAAAGAGCGGCAACTGTCGCGACATAGGTTTATTATCTCCTTTTGTGACCAGCGCATTTATGCTACGAGAAACATAGGAGCATCTTATGTGACAAAAAATGATGTTAAAAAAACAATGTGACATATAAAAGGCATGAGACGTTTTCCATCACGGTTATGGCGGGCGGCATTTATTGCTGCTGGTCCGCTAATTTGAATACAAAAATGTCGAAATGAAGAAATATCACTTACACGTATGTGTATATTTGTCGAACGGTACAATCACAAAACATAAGAATGTACGAAAAGTTGTCCTTATTCCGTGTAGGTATCTGTATTAAATGGTGGAGCGGTGTGCTGGCCCGCGGCGAGGCACTGGCGCTGCTCGATCGACCGCAATATGGGGTCACCTGATAATGCCTGCGCAATTACGCCACCATTACCCGCACTCGTTGCCTTCTCAAATACCCCACTTCTTGTTACACGATCAAATGTCTCAGACGTGACCGGCCACGTTGCCACCAGTGCAACGCATTATATTGATACCATGCAAATGATTACAAGCAACTGCGGACTAGTTACAGCGGAAACTGTGTGATTTTAACTTGCAGCTCGAATGTTTAAGGTTTAATTACTCGGTAAAGTGAAGAGAAAAACTGTATTTCTTAAAGATACTAATAATATCTTTATTACACTCAGATACGAAGGATACAATTGTGCTAATCAAGCAAGTGCTTGTCTAGGATGGGAAGCGAACCCACGACCTCCGGTTGGCAGTCGTCATCGTCTCTAACCACTAGATCATGAACGCAGTCAATAAATGCTGACATTTTGGATAACATAGAATATAAAAATGCTATGTTATTGATATTATTATACCATCTCACCATATCCAAAGCAGATGTACCTACAATGGGTGATAATTTAATAATTTTTAAATATCGGGTCCAACCCACGTTCATTGAATTAAACATTCACAGTTGTAGTCTAGACAAGAACTAAGGAGATTGCTACTCTAGATTGCTGTTCATCAATTACTATTCAATACATTCATGTATTGAAATGTTATATAAATTAATGACAAGAGAATTAATCTATATCTACTTATAAATTGGACAAGATTTAGATAGACGTTATCCAGTGAACTATCACCGTGACAGTGAAAGTTGCTTTCTGGAAATAAGAAGTGGAGTGATCTCTGGATAGCATTGGGAGAGCGGCGCGGCGGCGGACGGAAGGCGGCGCGCGGCGGGCGCACGACGCTCGCGAGGAGAACAATCGATCGTGGCCAGACTACAATTTGCGTAGTGGCAGCACTGCCAGCTCCTCCGGCAATTTGTGTCCGTCGCCGTCGCCTGCCGTTACTCGGTAAACGCTACTGGAATATTATGTAGCCTGTGGTTGAATTCCCAGTTTTAAACGCACAGTCGTCCGGACGAGTGAGATACATGCTAATTATGGGCAATTTTCAAAATCGATCGCCGAGCTTTTGCTCTGGTTGTGGCTTCCTGCGTGCGCCCGTTCTCGAGAAAATGTGAGCAAACATGCAGTGTTAAAATGCTAACGATTTGTTCTCGTTTTGTGAACTTATTTGTGGCTGCGTGCTTTAAAGTGCTACTAAATGTTATTTGTAACTCTCCCCAAGGAACGGATTAGACTATTCAGTTGAAGAAATGTGGCCAATAGTAATACATATATTCTGTTTAGCCACTTCCATAGGAGAAGCTAAAGACTAAGGATCTAAACCGGCTACGGTTCTAACAAATTAATTTCTCCGCTTAACCTTCCATCAAAATTGTCATAAAGAATAGTTTATTAGAGATGGTTCTTGATGAGACCGTACTGAACTGCATCCCCGATTTCATCAAAGAACGTATGGCGAACTCTATTTCTTCCGACTTTACCATTCACAATCGCCTTATAATCTGGTCTTCTTACATCTTCTTCCGTGTGGTATGAAGTTCTCTTTTCACGATATTTATAATATTATCAGTAAGTACCTAGTCGTAATAATAGTAAAAATATTCAAAATTATTTCGATCAGCAAATTTCACACATCGAACAAACAGCAATTTCTGCTTTATACATAGTTTTAGAAGTTATAGTAACATCCGTTGCTTGAAGTAAAATTAAAAATATTACTGTACTCCTTGTTTGTTTTGATTCCCTTATAATTACGTTAGCAATACAAAACAGAGAAGTATCCCCGGCTACTAGTTAATAAAGGTATCGTCCAAACATGCGTCCTTGCGTCATAGTCGACGCTGTGCAATTACGAAGCGATCAATAGCTCCTAGATTACATCTCAATAATCCTTGTTCGATATATTGTCTGAGATTGCGCGGCAAGCGTGCGCTCGGCTACTATTTGCGCGTTACGGTATTCCATCTCGAGTAAAGTTGTTATTTCATTAAAACAGCAATTTTACATCTGTATAATTATGTAGAATTAATGTCTGGCATTGGCAGCCTATCGCTAAAAACTTTATAGAATGTATTCTCTGACTAATAACGGTATATTTCGTGTAAGAATGGATATTAGGTATGCACGTCTTCGGTGGAGAGTGCGCGCCGGTGACGGTCAGGACGCAGTAATTGATGACGTCGCGGGCAAGCGGTGTCCGCCCATTTTCCGTCAATTTTCGTCACTTGACTGATGGTGGCCGGGCCCGCCCACGGCCCCGCGCCCCCGCCCGCCGGGGACACCCGCGTGCGGCACGCGCCGCGCTAAATTTAAACGGGATGAACTTGTAGCGGGCGGCCGCCGACCAGGAATGTAAACGGCACAGAACGTTAATCATACATTTGTGACAGTTACTTGGAGATGTCATCAAAGCTACTTAAAAATTAACTGTTTCGTTTTTCAAAATAGTCTTGACGTTTTTCTTATTTAGTTAACCTTTAGTAAAATGTTTTTACACACCTTTTGTATTTGAACCATGATTAATAAATGAATTTCCACGTCTTTTGAACATTATAAGTCGTAGAACTATATATTAATATATTTTAGCCATTGAAACGTTTGCAAAAATATATTAATTAATCTTACAATTCTAGCGTTAACTGTAAGTTTACAATACACTTTGGTCTATAATAATTATCTAAAGTACCAGAGTAGTAATCACCCAGAGCGCAACATGAATCGCATCGCAAAGCGTTGAAGTGATTCGAGATTGTTTTCGTCGAGATTGGCTCAGATCAATGGAGTCAGAAGCAGGTCGAGAACCGTTGATGGAAGGCGTCATGCAATGGAGCACGTGTTACCTACTTTTTGTTGCTCCAATTATCTTGTCAAATGAAAAGCACTTGATTGTTCCCATTGTCCTCCCATCTAGGTAATTGTGAAGACTTTGAAAGCGGTTGCATCTGCGTCTTTGAGCGTCTTGACCTTTTAAAGTAAACGATACTTAATCATACTAACTAAGCATGATTAGGTGGTGATAATATACCTCTCTAAATCTGTGGTTCTGGGTTTAAATTCTGGCAGACGTCTCTTACTTGTCGAAGTAATATTAATTTTATCAATTAAAGGTAAAATATCATTTGCTTTACTTAGCGGCGAATACCACTATGGTAGGTATTGAATCATTTTATTATGAGAGGATACCCATAAACAAAAAATAATCAGATAATACGGCGGTGAAAATTGTTTACATAATTATTAAGTTACATTATAAGAAGTTGCGAAATGCAAGTATGTACGTAGTTTAATGTCCGTATCATTATCATAAGATGCATGATATGGAGCAATTATCGGGCGTGTCATTAATATTGGTTTGATATGAAAATATACGTATACTTTATGAATTACAATGAGAGAATATAAAGAGTATTAAAGTATGTAATTTATCATGTGCTCGACGTATAGGTACGTTGGCTTCGAGTAGTTAGCCATATTCTAATTTAGAATTAGAAAATAACTTTTTAGCAATATCGTTTCTTATCTCGCTCATTCTTTAAATACATAAGTACAGCATCGATACAACTACATTAAAAGCGAATTGTATGTGCGGCATATGTTATTCTATTAACAAGGCGATAAGTGTAGGTAGGTATAATTGTGTTTATTTATTTTCTATACTACCTACTGTATACAAATGTACTCGTAAACGAACTTCAAAACAGTACAATCATTTAGAGTATCAACGTAGTATAAAAGTCATTTATCTGTATGAATTAATATAATCGACTGTTTCGTCTTTTAACTTCAAAATAAAAATATTAAATCAATCGTAATCTCCATAAATGCACAGTTGCGTTGGAACTAATTGCTTATAATAGTACCTATATTTTGTAAAAGTGTTGCGTTTTGCGTAGTTGTAAGTAATTATAACTGAAAAATTGCAGGCTGCCAATGAATAATGGAAGGTATCACAACATCTTTACATCAAGTAAAGTGAGCAGTTATAGTAGGTATACATATATTTTCATATGTCGCGTTTGATTGAACCTTTGCATGATCACGCACATACGTAACTGGCTGAAATAGGAATAATTTTCGAAGGTGGGTTTGCCCAGGAATTCACTAGAGTAGCACCATCTTCAGACGTTGATGCATGAGACGTGTGTAGGTACCAATTTCGTCCTCATAGCTATAAACATCTGCGACAGATTCAAAGGAAAATGACGATTCTCAAAAAAATATATTGCATCTCAACGAAGTGACAGATACAGAGTAAGTGAGCTCTTAATATCGCGTGAGTGTGCCGTGATTTATGAAGGCGCGCGGCGGCCCGTGACTGCGACGGATCCGGGCATTATCCGCGACACTGCCATTCTCACTTATTGAAATAACTACCGCAATTACTTTGTTTTATTATGTTTACCAGACGAACAGCGGGCCTAATGGAAAGATGTCTTAACAGACACGTCGAGATTCAAAGCAAACATTTTTTACAAAATTTTACATAGGCCCACGATTAGGTACTGTCTGGTAAAAACGAAGGTGTGCTGAAAGTAGGTTGGATTTCCGATTTTGTAACTCTGGACACAAATGTCGAAAGTTTTCATCGATTTCCTACCTGATATAACTGTATGCATATTATCCAATTTAGTAGACTATATTGATGTTTAATTGTACCTACCTAGTAGGTATAATGCTTACCTAATTTTTTTTTAGTACACATTTAAACTGAATTTGGAGGTTAGATACCAGTAGTTGTATTTGTTTAACATCTAACCTATAATGCAATAGGTCCAGCGTTTCGTTTTCACATACTCAAATTGGAGTTTAATAATAACTTACTGAAATATAATATAGAGTCAATTCATATTAAAGTAGTATTTAATTAATAAATTCAAATGAAGGCAGTAGTGATTCTAAGAAAAGTCATGGTTTAATATAATAAAGCGACTATGGTTATTGAATATTCATGGTGTCTCATTGAATACGTGAGCGTGGTAAAGACAAAGCGTGATATGACCGCGGGCCGGGCCGGTTGACGCAAGCCGTTGTAAATCGCGCGGGGCGGGGCATCGATACAGGCCGCGATAGCCGCGCGTGATTTACCTACCAAATAATAAACGTACCTACGTATCCACCGATCGACCGCTCTTATCGATAATTAATTCTATAATTTTCCATCCGATGTTAATTAACTCTACCACGAGACGCACGACTATTACGCAGCTTTATTTATCGATGAATGAATTAGATAAAATCGCCAATCGGACGAGCGGCGAGGACGAGAACAAAGTTTAACAGTTTGCGGCGAAAATGTCGAAGAAGCGAGGAGGGTCGGACGCGGCGTCACGCTGCCTACACACGACGGAAACGTACAGCTCATGCATAATTCAAAAGCGAAGGCAAATACAAATAAATAGACACGAAATAAATACAAACAGTCTGAATGGAGTCACGGCGGTGGGCGGGGCCGCGCGACATAAATATCGGCGTGTCATACAGCCGCGGCGGCGGATATCTGCCGGCTATTTCGGCCGCGGACGCCTTAAACCGACCTCAGCTACTTTATGACACTCAACAGCTCCACATGTTAGATACTTTCACTAATGTGACAAAATGATTTGTTGTTACAACTATTCCAGAAATACAGTAAGTCAAGCAGATCAAAAATCATCAAGCATAATAAAAATCATATCACCTACCTACGTACCTTGTCTATAGGTAATAACATTGTGGTGCATTAGGTCCACTGTAAAGTTGTGCATTTCACAAAATATTTCTGTGATTTTATTATGGATAGGTACCTACATCTAGCCTTTAAAATAAAAAGTTATGTAAATGAAGAATTACAGATCTCCGACTTTTTATTTAATCTCGATAAGCACTTTATGTTCCATAATATTTTTATATAACAATAGGAAACTTGTCAAGAAATATTTTAAGTTTCATGCAATTTACATCATTACCTGCTAACTTAATAATATCTCTTCTAAATTATAAGTTTGCTTGATAAACATACTAAAAGATCTAACTAAAAGTGACTTTATCTAGTAATAAGGGAATGAAACATAATAAGATGATCATCTCCCGATATAGTCCGAGTATAACACTCAATTATTTGTCGCATGAATAAATCATCCATCCGAGGGAAACCGGCGTGCGGAGGCGAGCAGCTATGAAATAATAACAACTATCCTTATAAATTATGTCATTACCATTGATGATAGTAAAATACGTAATTATTTCATTTTCATTTTTTAACATCAAGAACAGTGTTGCCAACTTATAATGTAATTTGTAGGATCAAAAGATAGTGATATGAAATTTGTAACGTGGTTGGAATAATAAGTAATGAAGATTTTTTTTAAATACTATATCTCAGGGAGGCAAAGTGAAGATTACTACAACAATCTTAATAATAAAAAAATTGACTTCACAAAATGATGGACATTGAATTTGTAATGTAACTGATTTTCAACTATTATCTAAATGTCACTATCGACTGAGTCAGCAGTTTTACGGGCGACAAAACACTTTTTTCGTCAACAAGTCTGTAAACTTCGAAGCAATAACTTGCAAAATTGAGCAAAAGGTTACTCGAGGCATTTCGTATGCGATACTTATATTCGGTGCGTGCCCCATATCACCATGCGCGGGTCTCCATCAAACCTGCTCAAATTACCCGCAATTTATGGCCCAACAAGTACGGCATATTAACATACAATAATTTACAAAACGATTATATCATCGATATCAATTATTCACTCGCAGTCTAAAATTTACAATCTGTTTTGATTCCTAGGTATGTTCTTTAGTTTCGGTTCACTTCGATTCGTTCTCGCATTAAGTAAATATGTATTTATAGCCAGTAGACATTTGATGCGATATACCATAATTATTGATTATGCAATATTTGTTATCTATTTTATCATTCAGTGCTGCTTACAAGAATACAGTAGATAATCTGCTACTAGTTATACCAAATATAAATGCTGCTATAGTCACATAAGTACGCGTTACCTTAGGAACCTCATCGAAACATTCGAAATGTCTCGATTTTAAAAGTCGTGTAATCATTTTAAAATAATACCGTAAATTATAAACAAATAACATATTTGCAACGTTCTTTCGTTACTTCGAATACAATCTTAATAACTTGTGGTTACGTTATTTAATGGAACATAATTGGCAGGTAATTTGTGGAACATAAAATTTTAATTGAAACTCGGAGTCGATTTCGCTATGACCCAAGCAAAAGCTCAGCGTCGCCCACTTGTCGGCTGCTCATAAATTGCAGAAATCGCCAAAAATTGCGCGAATCGCCATAAATTGTGCAAAATCGCCGATTACAAGGATGATGTCGGAAGCGAGCAGCGATACTTCCAACTACACGTGTGTTTGCGCCTAGCACACGCGAAATCAAACTTAATTCGTATCACGGTTAAGAGTTATAAAATAGCTTCAACATTGTGTAATTACATTTAGGTATTGTGTTATACTCGTAGTATAAAATCTTTGGTCATTTATATAATTTAATAAATAATTAATGGTTCGATTACGTGGTGACGTAAAAAGCAGAAAGTGTTATCAATATCATACCTACAAAAAACGAATATGTGTTATGGTACGTTCAGACTACGACAGAAATTCTGACATAAATGTCAGACTTTAATGTCTGTACTTTTTACACTTATACGGAATTTTCCACATAAAACTCATTTTATGCATTAAAACGCGATGCAGTG
>DWQT01000330.1:0-24718 GCA_018244895.1 Myscelus amystis hages | reverse complement strand
CCAAGGCGCGTGATATTACGGGCGGACGCGGGCGCGCGCAGACGAACGATGGGAATAGTATCGTCTGTGGAAGCGCGGGAAAATCCGTAGCTCGATGGATAGCGAGACGGCTACCTTAACGTGAGTTGCGAGCTCTTTTACTTTGCCATTTGGGATGATAAAAGGGTACCGATACAGACCGCTTGGCACCGCTGAAGAAGCCTCAGGATACACGTGGCTATCCGCGAATGTTGGTCATGAGTGAACAATCCCCACAAGCGCACACCATGTGAAGCCACCCTTACATTCCAACATCACCCTGTTTGTAATAATAGTAAACATTTCCACAAGCTCTCGCTTAATGGAAATTATTTCTAGTC
Source organism: Myscelus amystis hages (assembly GCA_018244895.1). Classification (NCBI taxonomy): domain Eukaryota; kingdom Metazoa; phylum Arthropoda; class Insecta; order Lepidoptera; family Hesperiidae; genus Myscelus; species Myscelus amystis. The sequence continues at coordinate 24,359 of DWQT01000330.1, read as the reverse complement.
TGAAATATTTTGCCCTTGAATTTTGCGGGAATGTGGTGACTGCGCCTTGTTTTCTAATTAATGCTTAATTAAGGAATCCCAACTTTCCGGTCCTATTAATATTCAAATTGAAAGGAAACTTCGTTGGTTTTATCTTTATATTGGTGTCTGTATTTGTAAATAAACGACTATTGTGAATTTTAAACGAGAAAATTATAATTTCACTATAATAAATATTGATATTTTTTTAACGAAAATATACATGCGAAAGTACTTACATTTATTTCGGAAAATATTTTGATGATAAATATAAACTCGCTTCAATAATTCCGCTTTTAAAATTCCATGAAGCTTACAAAAGCTAATGAAATCTCTCTCATTTTTTTACAACAAACTGACCGTTAAAATAATATTGATATATATAGTCAAAGACTCTAACCACTAGACTTCGAGGGCATTTATAATAATAGTTTAATCATTTTAAGAAGTTATTGTCTCTTGCGTAATAACATGACTCGTTTCTATAATCTGTAACCAGGTATATTAAAAATTGTAACTTAAGATTACTTAAAATCTTAGATAACCTAGGTAGATATAATGTGTGTGATTTCTGTATCAATTAATACGCTGCCACAGTAAAACTACATAGATACATGACCAGCAAAGCCATGGCCGATTTGACCAAGTCCCAATTTCTCGGTGTACTCCGCTCAGGGATCGTCTGTCAGCAATATTCATTTTGATTGGGAGAAACACGTGACATGTCAAAAGTTGGCTTATCAACTGGTATGCTGCAGTGTATTAAAAACTAGCGGAAATAAAAAAAAATTTCGACATTTCACAAACTCGCCATATCGTATCTTGCATTTGTTTTTTATTGATAGCTGGAGGCTTTTAGGGCTAGCAAAAAATTACAGCATTCAAATTTTATTTTTGTTTCTTTTTTTGTTGTTTTTACAATAAAAACGAATTGACTAGAATTGCACGACTATTTTGTCAATAAATGATTGACGATACGATAAAGAAGATTATGTGTTTGAAAATACACTCGTATATTGCATGTTCTATTAGCTTATTTGACAAATTTGTACGCCGTAAAAGACTAAATATGGATTGATCTAATCATTCTGTAAATTTTTAAATGTACCCATATTTGTGGAAATAAATGTCTTTGTCCTTGTTTAGTATCGAGGAAATTCACTTCCGTAGCACTTATTAAACGAGATTAGAGGATTAATTAAAGTTATTTCTTTTATCTTTCATTATTCTTCTCTTCATATTTTCTTTTTGGCCTCCAGTATCGGCGAAGCGATGGCGACCTTCTAGTGTAGCAAAAGTCCTTAGACAACGGTCACACTACGAAATAATTAAGTTTCATTAATTTACCACTAAAAACTGACATCAACATCTTATCTGAATCATTGTTTATTTTAAAATAGAAAGGTTTCCTGTCATTTATATACATTAAGTTTGTAATCAACTTATGTAGGAAACAATCAGTTTTAGTTCACTGCAAAATAAGTTATAGAAAAAATTCATTCAATTCTCGAATGTTACCAATGCCGGAAATCAAAAAGGATTGACTTAAAAGTATATAATTTCTTTTTTTTTAAAATGTCGTAGCGAGAATCAATAAACACTCATACAAACCGTTCATCATACACGTTTCTGTCAATGCCTCGTTATTAATTGCGGTTATCGGTGGAAACAAAAATATTTAATGGACCGAAACATTCCCTCCACTCAGATATTTTTGAGCGTCGCCCATTAATACCGCATTCATCATGATTATCTTACAATATACGTACGCAGCCAACGTTACTTTTGTAACATTATGTAACGATTCGCCACATATTACTTGAGTATTAAATTCGCTGTAATATCATGCAAAAATTTCGTAGCCATTCGAAAATTCGTGAGGAATGAAATTACTTGCTCTTTTATTACAAAAAATGGGTTAGCCGTCGGAATCTCTAACCACTAACACAATAAGTCCGGAATAATAATTATACTCGTAAATAGATACTTATTATTGGAGTGAGTGATGCATGCAGATAAAAACATGCGTTTGCACATAGATTACCCCGGAACACTTTGGAAAACCTCGAGAATAACACAACAAAAGTTAAAACGGAGAAAAGTAAACGTATCAGTAAGTTTGGGAAGCTTTACCAAACACAACAAGTCATTTTTTGTGTCGGCCGTGTCATAGATGAATGACTTTTGGCGGGTTACCAAACTTTAGTTCTGTTATGAACAAATACATTGTATGTGAAACTATGAAGAGGTGGACTGTGGAGTTGGACAGAGTTCATGTAGAAATATGAAAAGTGATAAGATGAAAGTAAAAACATACCGATCAGACACTTTTTTAGGCGAGTGTACTCAGCTTAAATGGTTGACAATTATCGTATATACTACTATCTTCTTTGAATTCGAAAATCTATAAGAGTACATTTATATAGAAAAGCTGTTTAAGTGCAATCTTTGGAAAATTCAATTAATTCATTGAGGTCTTAAACATAAATCTCAATGCTTAACAGTCGCAAGTATGTTCATACATATATTTTGAGTCCGAATATAAAATTACTGACATAAGCGTATTAAAAATTCTATGTAGTTTTATTGGAAGCAGCTATGTCTGGTTTCAGGTTTGGGCAAGGATGAGTTTTACAATTACTTATTATTATGGGAATATTAAAATGACAGGAATTGAAGTTACTATTAAGACGTGTATACACTTCACACAAAAATTATCTATATAGTCGTATGTGTTTATGTGTAACTGTAAGGTGTGAGTGACTGACCGACTCAGTGATAAACGCACAGATAGCTTATCCTAGAATCCTGAAAACGTACATAGGTTCTTTATATTGTCTATGTGAGCGGTCACTAAGGAATTTTGGAAATGCACCCCTAAGGTGAGTATAATAAGCTAAGATAAAATTCGTAACGATTTAGTAAAATAGCGGAAATGCATCTCCCACATTAAGGATGGAGACAGTTAACGACATACTTATATCTATGGGCGGATGTAAGATGACTTACGGGCGTCGGCGAAAGTGGGTCGTGTGTGTGAACTGCCCTTAATTAGCGCGGCGAATAGCGGCACTCAAGACTGACAGCTGATAAGGGCGTTATGGCAGACGTGGATTTTACAGTCCCCGAACAAAATCTTACAGCTCATAATATGTTAGATATCGTTTGGAATGTCGGTCTTCCACACGGTACAAAGGCAGATGTATATTTGCGCTAATCGTACATTTAAAGAGTTTTTAAATTATTAGTTCACATTTTGCCTTTTACCTATCATCTATCTTTTTAATCTGGACAAAGCGGCTATCTCTCACTACTCTGAATAAGACGGCGAAAGTCTGTAATACCCGTCCTTTGTCTGTTGCCCGAAAAAAAACCTAGGACTTTTCAAACGTAGAGTGAATAGGCGTCTACTCGTCTATTTCAAATCCCAAAAAAACATTTTTTAGTAAAATTCATGAGAGTGTCTGATGTCTTAGGACAAATGCTGTAAATTAATTAACCGGCCCATAGTCGCTTCAGCTGCAAAATTGGTGTTTCTGATGTATGCGTAATATTTTCAATAGGACGTTGCCACGAGGCTCCTAACAAATTTTTTTACAAGGTCCTTTTAATTTTTTAACGCCACGTTTTAACAGTTGCCTCAATATTAACTGTGGATTTTTGTTTTCAAAATAAATAGCCGTTTTCATTTGTGTGGGCTCTGAGCCCATATTATTCGAATGGTAACAATCACTGATAATATCCGAACAGTTACCGCGACCATGGGACGTAGTGATTTAAGGCCTACGTTTCGGATATTTTAAATTGGCGGTGTAATTTATTTTGTAGTCGTCTTTCATTTATTTTTAAATCTCTTACTGATTAACAATTAATAATTCTGTCTAGAGCATGTCGAGGAGGTTTTATATATAGCGGTCGAAGTCAAAATAAGGCGAAACCTGTATTTTGGTAAAAACACAGCTAATAAATAAACTACGTAATATAAATATGTATAATAAATCTATATTTCTGAATCACATGTACGTATGTAAATAATTTTACATTGAGAAACAGCACAGTTATCATGCTTATCACATTTAAAATTATGCTGGGTGTGAATCGAGTCCGCAGTCTCCTGCTCGCAACCATGACTAACCACTGCACCAATGGAACCGGCAATTAATATTGGTCTTGGTGATTTTTTTTGGACTCGACTTTTTATGTAATCACCGGTATTGATGTGAACACAAAATACTATTTAAATTGATATCTGCGCGAATAATATTCCTAATAATCGGTTCGATTTTTTATGTTCTCAAACTATTATTCCATAAAATTACGAGAACTTGAAAAATATGGTAGAAAAAAAAGACGAATAAAAAAACTAAAAGTAAAAAGAAGTCGGCGTAAGCTGACCAGAGAAGACGTGATTTGGATACAAATGAGGAATGAAGTTTTGGAAGCGTTCACCTAGTTTTTGTTGGATCCCCGACCGTACTTAAACGTAAAAGGCATTAAGTAAATAGAAAAACTATGCAGCGATAGCTTTGTGGTTCTTGTGCTCCCACCTAGGTGGGTTCAAATCCTGGCAAATAGGAAATTCGCATCCAGCAACGAAGCAATTAAAGGGTTGAATATATAATAAAAAAATCGAGTTATTAATCCAATATTAGGGTTGTCAATGTGCCCACCATATTTTATTAAATAGTTGTAAAATGGACATGGCTGCTAGCCCTTTTAAAACATGAAACAGTATATCGAAATGAAAGCAGGTTTTTTTATCGTTTGTTTAATAGGCCTCTATGTGATATTTTGTTGCGCGTTGCCAAAGTTACCAAAGCTACGAGTAGATTTTAATATTTAAAAAAAAATATCTCTTCCGTTCGATGGTGAATAATCATGTTTTGAAACGATACTCGTCAAATATTCGTATCACGTTTTAGAATCAATTTTCACAGGTTTAGTGTTTTTTATCCAAATATTCTGGTATTCTCTTTGTCTACATTATGTTTGAGTAAATCTTTCATTTTGAAAACCATAAAATACGTTTTTTCTCATTTACAAAATTTTAGGTGGCAGAGTGCCAACGACTAGAATTCAAATATTTAAATTTAATCTCTGAATCTAATTTAATATTTGAGCCAAAAAATACACTAAGGTTACAGACTCAGTAAATATTCCAGCAGGAGCAAAAATTTGAAGTCAAATTACTGACTTATTGTATATAATATACATTGATCAATTAAGATTCTGCGCGCAGCTAAATCTTCACAATTTCGCAACAATCTCTGTAATCCATACATCTAACCACACGGCCACCATAAATTGACGGTTACACGCCATTAATGTGGAAACGCTCCATCAAATTCGTCAACATCAAGAGGCATTCCTGTGAAATGCTTAGAACGTAACAGCTTACGTAACCCTTAATACCCGAGCAATGTACCCCTTGGAAGCCTTCGTACAAAAACAGAACATCAACAATGAGATAATACAAGTAGTTCAGTTCAGTTGGGTGCGAGGGATGTGAAATTTACAACCCTTAAGCTTGATAGGTTGAAGTTAAGTTTTACCGTACAAAGAGCCTTCCCAGTCACAAAATTGTTTGGCATAGAACAATAATTATATTGATACGCCCTGTTATCAATTGTTACAAAAAGATAATATATATCTTATCTTTTTCTAAGCTCTTTAACTCAGGACTGTTCTAGATCTCATGCTTTTAAATTGCAACAGATCTAATGGATTTTATAAGTCGTATACTTACGTGATTTGTAAGAAATTATTCAAATTCAAATTGTTTCTGTGTTTATTAGAATTTTGGAGAGCGATTTTAATACATTATTGTTGTAAATATTACATGGATGAGGTGTTGAATTAATGAGAGTAATAACACCATGAAACGTTGAGAAAACCTACCAGTATAATCTTCACATTTGGTGCCCTTAATGCAGTAATGGTAACAAATTTAATGCATTTTTCTGATTTGCGAATAACGTGTAACAAAATAGTACTAATAACATCTTAGGACACCCTCGCACACGGCTTGGCAGAGAATGTATTATGATTGTATAGAAATTCGTTGATTGATACCAACTAGACCAAATAACTTACTGTAATTTTACGCTCTTGGTCTAGAAAAAGTCACTGATTTATTGGTTTTTAAATACTCAATTCAAACAAATGTTATGCGAATTAATTTCTACAACGCAACGGTATCACAACGCATCATTATAATTTATCACACATCAAATAATTAATTAAAACTAACCATTTCACCGTAACCAGTCGCCGAGAAACATTTTTAGTGACCGCGGAGCCGCGTCACACGGAATACGCAACGAGATACTCTAATTACACATTGTATTAATATTAATTTGTGTACACCCTCGTATTTGCTGCGCCCTAATTAATGGGGTGTGTTTGTGTTAATGACATTTATGTGTGAGAAATTCCGCGCGGTCATGGGCTGTGTGTAAGCATGCCGGTTGAAACCGCTAAGGAAGTTGCTACTCCATTCATGTTTTATGTTAGCTGTAATATACTTATTGTACCATAAATGGATTATATATTTATCCTTATATTGTTGCAGGTCTGTAGGTGACGAATATGTTTTTTTTGCAATTGAAAAGGTAAACAAAACGTGACTATTTCAAAGTAAATAATAACCTCTTTTCTTTCATAACAATCATTTCATATTCGTTTTTTTTTTCAAATTTGGAATCTTCTTCAACGTTTCTATATTGAATCTCAACTGAAAACAATTTAGCGCCACGATAATTTATTCTTCGCTGGAATTCATGAAATGGTAATTGCAATTATTTAATCAAACCTATATTTTTATTATGTAAATAAATTTAGTAAAATTGGCCAATATTAGCGCTCAGTACAGACAATTTTCAATTGGAATTGTACTTTAAATCAAAATTGTAATTGAAAATTCAGGTATTGGGTAAAGATAATAAAATGAATTATCGGACAATTTAAATGATTAATTGATAATTTCGCAAGCTGTTAATTGTTCGGTTTGGCCGTAATCATTTTATTAATCTCCGCGAAAACAGTGCAATATTCATTGCTTATTTTCATATATTTCCATAATTACAATTAATATGTTCACTTAACCCAGCGCATTACTGCAGTGTAATGTTTAAATTATCATAACATTTAATGTGAATATTTGAATGGACAATCTCCATCAAAATACTAATCATTGCGCTGACACTATTGAAAACATTTCGTTTCTACTTGTATATATTAACGGGCAAACAAAAGAGCTCAGTACGTTTTTCAGTAAAAACATTTAGGAAACAATAACAAATTAAATAAAAAAATTACATATATAATACATACATTGAAAAATAAAGTTATCGACATACTTAATAGGGGAATTAGAACAAAACTTAAGTAGCAAAAGTAATATGATTAAAAGTATACAGGAGCAATGAGTTAAGGGAAATGAAGATTAATAACTTTTAATGTATATTGCCGGTTTGTTTATTTATTAAAGCGTACTGAAGCAGCACGGTGGAGCGTCGAGGCCTCCTGCAGTTGCCTGAGACACACGTATTCAGCATCCGCAGCCAATCCCGCAGCCAGCCCTTGGCAGCTATATGTGTACACACTGGACGCGAATAACAAGATACCAACCCACATTGACATGTGCATGACATCCCATTAAAGGTTTATATTACAATCATAGTGGGACTTTTATATTAGCTAAGAGAAATGTGTGTTAAATATTTTTTTAGTAAGCGAAAGAGAGGTCTATAAATACGGGATTCGTGTCCAAATAAACAAGAGCCATAGCGACGCGGTCGCGTAATAGATTTGCGAGTTTCAGTGTACTGGCCGTGTCCTAACAAAAAGTCGGGCAAGTACAAATTATGGACCTAACGAACGCGTGCGAGATGCTTTTTGCGCGAACGTTGTTGCGATTCGCAAAAAGCTGTTAACTCGTTTCATCTTTACGTACGGGCGTGGCTTGGGTGATGAGAGGTGAGGTTTTTGTTGGTCCATTGTTGGACCGGACCTCCTATATAATGAGAGTGATATTTAAGTTTTTTAGTTATAACACGCACGTAACGAGTCAGAATCGAACCGAAACTTCCCGAAGTGGGACTGCTGGCACTGCAAGACTTATTGTTAACAATAAGCCTATATATTGTTTGTTATTAACAATAATAACACTGTCTTCTACTCATTGTAAAGATTAAAAGTTAACTTCGTTTTAATATTTTTGTTATGGGTTTAAGAAGTGGATGCTACAGCCGTACAGCATTGTGGTCGAGCAGCTCCAGGCGTCCAGAAATTCCTGCAGAAATCCGTGCCCGCGGGAACGTACGAGGGATTGCATTCGTGCAAGCCAACTACACTTGTTTAGTATTCATTAGATCACATCCAACTGGATTCAAACTTAAATAGGATTGAATTCCTATTCAAAGCCATATACAGATTCGCCGCTAACTCCGTGCACGAGTTTAGAACGATTCACATCATCCGTCAGTCGGGCGAGTTTAGATTCGTCGTAAAACTTAAATGTCCCTGGAATAAAATACGCAACATCAAAAGGAGTGCTCGCTTCATCCCAGCCAGAGTCGGGATCGTACCATCCTTCATTGTTAGCAAACAATTATTTTCCAAGCCAGTGAACCAGAAAACACAGTGCAACTAAACATTAAAGTCCGTGATATGATACTGGGTAATTCGAATTGCGTGTGCGAATCAGATAAGCGTTATGGGTTCTTAGTGTACTGGGTGGAATAATACATATTACATTCATTTAATTTTAAAATAATTTAATATCCTCATAAATATTTTAGGCAAAGCAGTAACCGTAATTTGCAAAGATTACCTAATCAAGATATCCATTTTTTAAAATCAATTGTGTTTTTAATTTTCAAAATTCCGTACATACGTAGAAGCGAAATATGTGTGATAGCGTCGTAGCTTATTACAATTTGTAGATTCGGATTACCCTCATTTGAGGTAAACGTATTTGCATGTACGAATAAAAAAAATGTGTAGTTTACTGCAGAATGAATATTTATATCAAATGCAAATTGTCTGACAACAAGTAGTTTTAAGTACAGTTACCTGTACAGTAGTTTACGACCTTTTTATGTTGAGGAGCCAACAACCAGCCACCTGGTGTTAAGTGGTCACCGAAGACCATAAACGTTGCTAGCTTTTAAAAGAAAAGCTTTTAAAAGAAAGTCAACACCATCTCACTTTTACTACAAAGTAAATTTGTAATAGTAATAATACAATAATAAGTAGTTTTTGTGTCACGACAATCTTTGTAGATGGCACACGTAATAGCAAACCACCTACAATTCTAAATTATTATTAGAATTAAAATCTCTTCGTCTTATTGTAAGAATATTCAGACGTTAATGTTGAGACGCTGTCAGTATATTCAAGCAAGTCTGAAATGAAATTGAATAGTTTCTGTAACAATATTATTACAGCTATCTGCCAAGACATTTTTGTTTATTGTCCAATTGTATTTTACTTTTTAAATTAACTTTTACATAAATTTGATCGCGCTCAGTGTGTGCCAAGTTTTGGATTTTAAAAATGAAATTATATATAAATTTCATTTTGGTAGCAACTTAGCTTTTAAACTACGAGTATCTCGGCTGAACTAATTATGAACGTAAATAAACATATTTTTTATACCGTATATAGAATTAGTACTCATTACCTGACCTTGGCGCAGTAAGTGGAACATCTAGCGGTACAAGCATATTATAAAGCACGTCACCAGTGTTCAATCTTCCTTCCCCATTTTCATGTTCATGTACGGTTTACGACATGATACCATCTATACAAAATAATCCGCATTTGAAAGAAAAACAAAATTATAATAGTTAAAACCAGAAGCACGCACATGACAATAGTCAACAGAAACAAATATAAATTGTTTCTTAATTAATACAAATATTAATTAAGATCAATTTTTTATTGATATAGATAACATAAATGATGAAGTATATGCTTTTCTAGAAGCAACAGTACTACATATAAGCAGTAAGTGATTATCTTTTAAGTTAAAAACACTACCTTCTATTGTGCCTGCACTGCCCTGAAAATAATCTTCGCACCGTCCATATATTTTTTTTTGCAAGATCTGATAAGTAATAAAGGCGGGCAAACGTGAACAAACCGACATAAAGTATGAGATGGTACTATTTATTTTACGAGAAACAAGATTCAAATATCTTCACCGAATACGAGATCAAATATAGGGCTTACTCCTAAAAGTGTGGGTAATCCAATTTTATGGAGATACACTGAGAAGGAAACTACTCGGTTGTGAGAGTACTTTTTCCTAAGTTCCCCAAGTTCCTATATTAGGGTTTCCCCGTTACATTCTGTTTGACCTTCAGAATATTGAATTTGAACTTAGGCTTACTAAAGTTTATCTTTGAATTTATATACGAAATCGAAAGCTGTAAATCTATAAAGACATTGTGAATAGCTGAAGTAACATCGTGCTAGGCGCACGAAACTTTAACAATATCGGAAGTTTCCTAAAAGACTAGGTCAAAAGTGTCTTCAATTACGGGCATTTACGTCGACTTAGATCAACGTAGAAGGCAAAAATTTGTTAGGATCGTAGCTTATACAATGGAAAATAGCCTACACACTAGAATGTTGGTGGAAATTACTAAAATAGAATGCTCATAAAGCTATTGTCGCGGCTATGCGAGGTATTTGAGTAGGCGCCAGAATTTGCAACTGAAATATCCATAGATATAGAAAGGTTAGCGACATAACTCATATGAAACAACTAACTCAATGAGAAACAAGAAACGGGTACTTAAAACTGAGACCAAATACATTTAGTTAATTTATCAACTATTGAATAAAAACCTAACTTAGATTATAAGATTTATTTTTAATCTATGCCTAATTCTTTTTTTATACACTGCACTCTCTGGTTTTTAATGCAGGGGGAATGTCCTATTTAACAGCATATAAAGTATGTTATTTTTTTTAAGAATTTCAGACGCTTATGCCAAAAATGCCAAATTTATTTCAAGCTATATTAAATTTGTAAAAAAACGTGATTATTAATTATAAGATTAAACCGGGTGAGGTAGAGTAGGATAACAATCTTAAAATAGCTCACAGAGCTAGTAACATTGTCTGGCCTCAAGATTTTAGTGCCTAAAAGTTATTTACTGGTATTGTTTACATGTATACTGGCAACAATGTTACTTGAGCACTATTCAGAAGCGCTTAAAGTTATCGCTCAGCAACACTTAGTTGTCAAATTTCAGTAAACTTTGGATAATTATCTTCTTTAGGTTGTAAAATTCCATAACTTGTATACAGCAATTATTCGGTGTTATCTTGTAAGAATACAGCATCATCTCCCATCAATGAATTTCTTCTTTCTTCTTTCAATGAATTCTGGACTTGTCATCTCATAATCCGCAATACATTTATATAATAATGATGTTTGTGCGGTTATTGATGATTAAAATGTTATAATATATCGGGACATCCTGGCACAGGTGAATTTTGTTTACTTAAAAGGATGTCCCAACAACTGAATGTTAAATTTTGTAAAACCCCGTTTGTTAACAAATAAACAATTTTTTTTTTTTTTTTTTTTATTATAATGTATGAAGCCTTTACAAAGCTCTTTAAGTGTTGTTAACAAAATCACCGAGTAACGACACGCGCTACGTATCAAAGGTTGTGTATGTGATTGGTTTCATTATAAGTTCTGAGGAGCTTTCCCTTACATTTTTAGCATAAGAAACCTTCCATGTAAGCACAAACGAATTCTCGCAGGCGCTTTTCCTCATACTTGAGGGGCGTAACGAAAGCTCCCGAAAGCTTTTTTGTGATGATAAAAAAACAACGTCTTTTAATATGGAAGGAAGTGCGATTTCCGACTTTAAGCACGTTGCTTTTTGTGAATTAATTTCGCTTGTGTGTTCCGTCTTGTAAGATAATAGTGTTGATGTTTTCATCTCTCATTCATTTATCTGTACATTATGTTGTTCTGCTATTAATCTATATACTGAGCGAAGAATGGATGCAAGCTGTATAACGTTGAACACGTGAATTTTTAATTTGCAAGTGATTTTAAATTTGGAATTATCGCTATTTAATGTTAATGTAGTATATATTAATCAGAATGAAAAGTATTTACAAATCTATTACGATGCATGGGGCCCTTGTATTGTCAAAAGGATGTTCAGTTGAATTTGCAAAGCCGTGAAAAGAACATTTACGAATTCCTCGTAGGTACCTAGCTAGTTTCCGCCTTCGGGCGTTTTCGGTCCAAACGAGGCGAAATAGTTATAAACGATAAAGGCGAGGCGTAAACGGATATTGAAAATTTTTATGAACATCGCCGGTCAAAGGCCGACGGCGGTCACACTCGCGTCTCGCAAGGTCACGGTTATTGAAATACAGGGTGTTCCTGGGGTCATCCACGCGAAATATTCCTAACTAGCCGTCCCCGCAAACGTCTCTTTGCCATATAAATGATTTTGCCGTTATCGCAATATTTTTTATTGCTGCTCCTCTCCTATTCATCTTAGCGTCATGTTATGTATTCTATAGCCGTCTTCGATAAATGAGCTATCTAACAATGAAAGAATTTTTCTAATCGGACCAACATTTCCTGAGATGAGCGCGTTCAAACAATCAAACAACCAAACAATCAAACAAACTCTTCAGCTTTATATTATTAGTATAGATAATTATTCAGTTATTTATTAGACAGACATTGACTGTTCATGTTAAATACATACATACATAGCCATCACAACAGGTCCCTAACGGAGTAGGCAGAAAGTACAGATTGCCAAATATCCGCGTCCTTACAAACCTGTCGTGCTTCATGTTAGTGGCATAATAATGATTTAAATTTTCACGTGCTTTTTTCTGTGATTCCACATTCTTTTATTTAATTAATGATTACTCAACCTTTTATCAATTAAGCTTTTGTTACAGTCCTTGTTCCCAATTGTCTTTAATTTATTGATCTGCTCTGCAAATGTGGGAAGCCTGGACCATTCCTCACCACGCTGTCGGTTGCTTTCGTTTAGCGGATAAATAATTGTTTGACTTAGTTCTGTATTAGCATTAAATTACGGAGGATGCCGGGATATGAAAGGTTTGAGTAAATTTTGATAAAAGCAAACGGAAAATACCGCAAAGGATCAATTTTGATCTTTTACAACAACATATTATATTTCGTTGTGAATAAATGTTATAATTAAAAGCTAATATTCGGCGAGTTCGACAATTTCGTTCAGAGTTTGTACAAATATTGCCTAATAACCAGTGTGTTGGTGTTGTAACAGAGCTGTTTCTAATTAATATCCCCTTATTAAAGCATCAAAATATAATGTTCCACTTAATTGTTGTTCTTAGTAATTAAGCGATATAAAAAGTTTACGTCTGGTACGCCTTAACGTTGCTAGTATAATGAGTAATGCTAAGAACAAAGCAAATTTGAAATCCCCTTCATCGCATCCGTTTCGCTGACTCCCGCATCCCGATGTTTGAAGCATAATTACGAGCATATTAGCTAATCTTTTATAACGTGGGTTCGATTTCCGCCCAGGAAAATCACTTGTGTTATGAGTACTTTAGTGTTTTATTCTCGAACCGACTAAAAAATAAATATTTCACTACAAGTTGCTTTTACAGAGGTCTTAATTGATTTGTCTTAATATAATAATGAAACCATGATATGAGAATAACATTCTGTGTTTATTGGAGATCCGAGATTAATCATAATACGTTTATTATGTTTCCAGCGGATTTATAGGAATTTTTGTAAATTTATAAATACATATGTGCCATATTTTGAACGCAGGGAGCTCAACATCTCAGCCGCTAGGCTAAAAGTAATACTGACTTAATATAATCTAAAAATCCTGAACATATTTAATAGTATTTCTATAAACATAGCCACACAAAGTGAAAGGAGTTTACTAAGCTTCATCCAGAATAAAGTCTTCACATGAAATGCTCCGTGGAATTTGTATCGAGCGAAACAAACAAAATGGAAAGGGCCCACAATCCGGTACACAATAAAAGCTTTCGATTGTGCTGTCGAGAGTAATTTTGGAGTTGTTTTGATAGATTTTACCTTTTGGGTGCCTACCTTTCTTTGGAAATACCATCCCTTTGGGTTGCTTGCAGAATTATTGGGGCGGAAATAATCGCTAACCCTTCCACACTCAAATCTGACTGAGCTCCTCAAATACGACACTCCCTGCTAGTGAAACTGTAAAAGCCAATAACGTCGAGAGCAAGCGACATATCATTAAAACAACGCCGCCTACAATTTTTTAAAACTTTTTGTTATATTATACGTGAACTGAGATTTTTTTACGAATCCATATAAATAATGTATTGAATACGCAGTGAAATTTCATTCATGATAGATCGTAAACAAATTATAAAAACAATTGCTAGAATCGAATGTTATAATAAAATTGATAAACACGTAGAACTATGTATAATTAGTGTCTTTTTCGTTGTAATAATAAATTTCTTGTTATTAATTAACAGTTTAGAATCGCTATTAAATGCTACAACTATCATTTGAAGTAATTCTACTGCATAGAATAATAAGGGGATGGAAGAAATAAGGTTTCATAATATACTTAAAAGTCCTCAACTTTTCAAATCCATCAACAAAACAGGTATCCTCGGGAAAAACATTTAAAATATTATATTAAGACACTTGAATTGCACCAACATAAAGACAATCGAAAATGGCTGCAAATAAAAATCGGGTGCACATCTCAAGAAAAAAAAAGCTTAAGTAATTTTCGCTCCAATCCGAAAGAAAATAAGTCTTCAACGCGATAAAATATGTACGAGTAGCGACGGCGGGCGCATAAATTGTGACGCGTTATGAGATCGTATTTAACGGCCAGATTCATTTTTAATATGTTTTCGGGGCCCAAATTTATGGTACACTTTTCGTGTAGTCCGTGACATTTGGGCCAACTTTGACACTGTCCGTCCAGATTTCTCCAACAACTCACAAATTACGCTTCAAATACTTCGTGCCCAAAACTTATGGTTGTATGACAATACATTCCTGTTCGAAATGTGGGTTTCATATTTAACTAAGCAACAGACATCAGTTTAGGAAAGGCCAGAATGAAAGTTGATTGTTACCACTATGATCTTATATGAGTGTCGCATATTAAATAGCATTTCTCAATAAATTAAAAATTATTCAATAACACCGGCACACAAAAAAATTTAAGTAGAATGTGCATTTGACCGGATCTACCTACGGATACGTATTTTGGTCCGCTGAATCCGAATTCGAGGTCAGTTTGACTCCTACAGCCTCAAATTTCGAGAAAACTTCGAAAAACCGTAAAAATGATGAAAACGGGCAGTTTTAATGATAAAAAATTTTTTTTTTAACTAAACTAAGCGTGATTTTCGTGTATTTCGATCCGCTGAATATGAATCGAAACTTTATTGAGACCACGAGTCGTTTCAAATGTAAAAAAATCACATAAACCCTCCAAAATTCCGATAAAAGTATTTTTTTTTTGTTTTTTACTCTCGTTTTTGACTTTTGAAGACTAAATTGCTTGTGCTTGTAACCAGGGCACCGCCACGTGGTGACGGTGGGCAACACAACCACCAGGAGGAGTCCTTTTTTTACAGTTAAATATATCTTATTTATATTTTTAGTTTGATTTCTATAAAAGCGTGTACTTTAGTTTTTTTTAACTATATTTATTTACACTCATCAGCCTCTGTAAGCATAAGAAATAAATATCTTGAATAAAAATCTTCTTTTACCAACTCAAACAGTTGTGTCAACAAAATTAATGCTTAGAGATATATAACAACATAACTGTAGTATTGTTAACAATACCTTCCCGCTGAAAACCGAAAATACGGATGTACATCCCCCGTTTTGTCGAAGCCTGATATTCGATATTCAACGATGCGATCCTTTACTACAGATCGTGGAATATTGAGTGCATCGCGGTGCATTTGCTGCGCTTGTACCGACACCTGGTAACCGTATCCGACTACTTAGATCGAACACAACACCTTTACGAGGCGACTTTATGTAATCTGTTTGTGAGCTCACATGTAAACTGATCACATTTTTGTTTCACCTTTTTAAACCATCATGCCACGTCCTTAACGGGATAGGCAGAAAGCACCGAGTACCAAGTATCTCTGTTCTTACCACCCTGACGTGATTTATCTATATTAATCACTCTCAAGTTGCTTCGTCTAGTTTCGGAGGCTCTTGACTGCCCCGTCAGCCAGTGTCCGACCTATTTCGTCGAGATAGGACAGTCCTTGGGCTCCCTCGGCACCTGGCACCAACACTCGCATTATATATTTGCTTTGTCATTCTTTCATCGTCCATTCTTTCCACGTGCCCGAACCATCGGAGCATTCCCTTTCTCATTTTTACACTGATGCTCTCTTTTACACATAGCATATTTCATGGTCATATTATACATCTATAAATTATGAGGGTTTTCTCCCGATCTTTTCCTTCACCTTTATAGCGAGTGACATATAAATTTAAAGTTATAAAACGCAGGTACATTTGTAAAGTAGAATGTGGTGCCAAGATTTCAACCCAGGCACCTGGAATAAGAGAATGAATTTCAAACCATTAGGCCATTACTGCGTTTCGTAAGCACCGTTCAAGATCATAAAGCTACTTATCCGATAAAATCTGATGGCACAACATTTAAATATGATTGAACGAGGCCAATTATAACTTAACATCCAATATCCTTTGAGAGTCGACACCGCACATAGACACAGGCGAGTGTAGCGCGGGCAGTGAACCCGCACTAATGCGACGACGAGCCACATTTCCTAAGCAGTGTGCCGACGCCTAATACACTTTATTGTACGCAGCGCCGCGTATTATGGAAGCGGTTCAATAAATCACGTGTGATATATTGTTTTTAGTGTCTGTGTCGAAATACAAAGAGAACCTACTGGAAAATGTTATATTTATCTTCAACTGTACAATTTGCACAGATTTTTCAAAGGTTTTGAAATTTAATAAAGCTTTGCAAGTATTTTAACTTTGTAATAAATTATGATTTAAAAATTATAATTTTTGAAATATTTTCTCCGTTTCCAAATTTTATAAGCGTAACAAAAATGACCTCGCGCTAATTACCTCGCATGAATTCATTTGTGTCAAAAATAAGTAATTGAACCAACCAAACCAAAACCAAAAAACGATATGTCAAAACAAATCAATACACTTCATATGCTTTTCAGTGCATTAGCAACTGCTTAACTTACATGAAAGCAGGCAGACATTAATGCAAATGGACGTACAAATCTGATAAGGTTACGCAAAAATGAAACTGTTTCACTACACCCTTCGCTCAAGATAACTAAAGCTGTAAACGAGTCTTATCGTCCTTAACTTTTACTCGCTAATAAATTTTATACGATGAGAATAAACTTGCATAAAAACAAAAGCGTAGTATCCACACATCGTTTCCAGCTGCACTAATTCCGCGGCGAAGTGACTTTTCCCCCAATTTGGCTTCGCCGAGCGATTTCCCTCCATATTCCCTCGGTAATAAGAGCTAAATATTAGTCTGCGAATTGATGAGCATGTGAATTTATCTCTCGGTATAAGCGTGTTGAAGTAGTTTCGGATTCAATCAATGTGTGCTCGATTACGCTGCGGGTAATGGGGTATACGAATTCCTTATATCTCTCGGTAATGTTTCTCGGCTTTGATCTTTTAATATAATATTTTTATTGCGCTCAACTGGCAATCTATATAAATATGATTACTCTGGCTACAATTTCTCTTCCATATTAAGAATCAATATTTGTTTAGAGGAATGTCATTTCATACGTATTGGTGTTATTTAAAGTAATCGAGTGTAAATTTTTATAGGCAATAGAAAAATTGCTTGTAATTGAAAAAGTAAATTGCAATATTAATAATAGATTTATATCTTTCTGCACAGTAACCAAACAGCTTATAAACTAAATTATTACATGACCTAAAATGCATAGGTACATAATAGGCAAAATATAATCGATAATTGAATATTTTTTTAACTTTAAGCAACTGAACTTCAAATAATTTCGATATACCAAAAATTGTTTTTAACTTGACAAAGCACATATTTGAAACGTAAAATGAATAAACCATTTTTGAGATATTCTTAACATTTAGCTTGCGTTTGATAGCAAACAAGTAACAGTGAACGTTACATTACATTTCTACGTGTTCAACTTGTAGTCCATGCTATGTACAAACTTTTCTTTCTTCTCTCTTCCTTACTATAGTAGCAATATAATAAGCATAAAAAGTTAAATGGATTCGGGGCACTAAGGTAGACTGGATTTCCACTAAGATGCTGAAAATGCTATGGAAAATATATTCGCCAAACATAATTATGTAAAGATGTGGTACGCCCTTAATTATTCTTTGTATAATATAATCATAAATGTATTTCCAAGAGATGTGTCCGAGAGATGCGACGGCTTTGTACTTGCCGACGGCTGAGCAATTACTGCCTCTCTATAGGAGGATTAGTCGGCTTAGCTCAGCGCGCGAGTATATTTATATCACGCTAGTAATTTCCTACTTCAAAAGACAAATATTTAATATATTCTGATCTTAATTTGATGTCACAAGAAGACGCTGTCGCTCGTGAATATTTGCAATTTACTTTGAAATAGACTAAAAAATACATTTACTGTTATTTAGTTTTGTAGTCATGTTAAAAGCAATGTCACTTGTTTAGTATTATAATCGTAATAACGAAGCAGAAATCTTAAACTTATTTCACGATACAAAATTAAGATCAGTACATGTAGTACGGAGCCTTAAGAAAGTAAACCCATTGAATTGTGCTCCCACGGGCAACGCAATACAACTGTGTGTACTTAATATAAAGATGAATACCGAACCCGTGTAATGCTTTTGACGTGACAATTTTTTTATTCAGCGAATTCCCCGCTATTGGGAAATTGGGAAAATTCCCCAAGTGCAAAAACGTGAAGAACATTATAAGCTGATGAATCGCGCCTTTATGTTGTTTGCAGAAAAATAAGAGTCATATTTTTTAGTAATATTTCTTTACGGAGTACAATCATGGTTTTGAATAAGATGATCTTATATACACATATGTACGTATAAACAGATATTCTTCTGACTGACATCACAGCAAAAATTACTACGGAAGGTAGACACTTGAAATTAGGCGAATAGATGCCTTTTATAATGGGGATATTTTCATATAAGAGTAAGTGAGTTAAATAGGTTTTGCAAATTTGAAAATCCGCCAATTTTGAAGCAAGCATTATGAAAATATTGTGTTGGTTGCTTGAGTAATCCATTACATTCACCAGAAATTCTCATTTAGAGACTTAATTATTTTTTTAAAAGTCTATCAATTTATTTCAAAACTTTTGAAGACCGATTGTCATATTTGAAAAGAACTCAATGAATGGATCTTTCCGACCGTCGTTCATAGTACCCAGTAGACGCAAAGGGCAAGAGACTGGCCCGATCCACGCCGCGTCCAACGTCAATGTTTGAATATTCTGTCATTTACTACCTCTTCAATAAAGCCTGCATACATTTTTTATGTCGATCCCTTGGTATTAATGGGGGTGTTTTATAGGGCCCCAGGGTACGAAGCACTTTGTCCTAACACTCTGGCTATAATAAATAGATGGACACAAAATACCCGGGGGCTATATTTCGGAAAAGATTATTTTTAACGGATATTGGGTTTTTATAGTAATTCAGGAAGGGATTGCAAAAGGATGAAATCAGTATTTTTATGGGACGAAACTAACAAAAGAGCTGCCAGAAGTCGCGGATGATTGCTAACGCCCAAGGACATCTGCAGTCTACCTTGAATAGGACTAGGAATAGGACTATTCGCGTCAATCAATGTTAGTTGCTACAAAGACACATTTATTTACATACAAACGAATGAATATTTAGAAAATACGTAAATATGATGGTAATCTGCCAACATACAAAGTGTGTCTTTGATTTAATAACATTATTAAAATAATTAATTCTTTACCACATACGGTAATATTATAAGCAATCGCAAGTACATGTACAACAACAAGTACAACAACAATATGCTATCGTACAAAAATACATGTTTACTATTTTCCATGATAAAATCATATTTCAGTTTTAAACTATTTGAGTTACTATAAAATCACACGCTAACCGAGTCACATGTGAACTCCACGGGCGAATATTATGCAAAGCATTTACTTAATGGCAAAATGCTATTTAAACTTCACACGGACGAAATTACCGCAATCTGGTGAAGAGCTGAACTATTTAATGATCACCTCACATTGCTTAGTTTCGCTGCATGTAAGAAAATACAACTTGATATGCAGTAAGAACTATCACCTCAAATGACATGACTCCATTGATACACTAAGGTTTCTATGCGCCCGCGAAACATGCCATTGATTCTCCAATTCGCCATCATCACATCATTCGGTACAATACAATAAAATAAGATACTATACAAAATATCAGCTGGAGTTAGATCTGAGAGTAATCACTTACCACGTTTAATAAATGATTCATGTGGGGTGCTGTTTTATGGAATTATACTTTATGTTGAACATTGACTTGAATTAAAATTGACTGGTTTCTTAATGTACTAATTAGAAAACCTGGCAACCCAACTAGAGGGCAGTGGGTTCTATTTTTCATAAAGATGTCATACATTCTTATAGTAACCGTTTTTATCGTAGACCGGGAGGAATTGCTAGTCAAGTAAAACCGCCAGCAATCTTTTAAAAATAGAACAAAATGCTGTCAAATCGATTTCTATAATAATGAGGTCTAGAAACAGTTTGGGTATTTATTGCTCAATCTCATGGTTTAATGTTGAATAATATATTAAAATGTAACATTGAAACAGTTTGGTGTTGGAGAGCCCAAGTTTGGTGTTGTGTGAAGCCGCAGACCGAAGCGCGAAAATTCCGAGCCGTTATTGAAACATTTGACGTCGCGTGCTCAAGTTGTTAGTTTAATTAGTTATGTGCACCTCTGGCGCGCCGCCAGACCACGGCACTTCTACAGGAACACAGTCAGCTAGTTAACAATAATGCTCTTGTTTGCACGTGGTCACGTGGTATGATAATTTTTGACAAACTTCAGTTCCTTGATTAACAGACCTACGCTTGTAGGTATTGCATATTATATCATAACAATTGGGACAATTCCACCAACACTAATACGCCTATGTTTTGGTAATTGGACTATGTTAATAGGACAGGTGATAAACAGAAATGTAATATGAGATATTTTTCTAAAAAACACGTGATCTGGTACAAAATCGAATATAAGCAACTTTCGTGTGAATATTACAAATAGCTGTTCATATTAGCTACGACATAAGCTACTTTAGAATTTGAAAGCGTAAGAAAATGCAACAAGATGCAAAGTAATGGATCACTTTAAACGTGAGCGGGGCAAGGCACGATCCTTGCTCGAGTGGTGACATCTGAACACCATGAAGTTGATGTATTTTGGGACATGTCTTTTTCTCACATTAAATAATAATAAAATTTAAAATTGGTAAAATCTAGACACGGCTATCTTATTCCAAAATAGACAATTAATAGGCTTTGTGATGGTAACAGGGCAGCTTATAAATGTGTTTTTATAAAACAAAAAAAAGGATATTTATTCGGCAAACACAACAAGTAATTTACTCATCGCAAATATTGAAAAAAAAAATGTTTGTACAAGGTCAACATCTATTATCAACATAACATTATGTTCAACATCTTTTGTTTTTATATAGCCTCATTCACACCCAGCCAGCGACGGTAAGTGAACAATGCACGAGTATGAAATCGATTGTACAATACTGTGTTTATTACTTAATAATGGTCGCCCTACTCTACTTAGCGAATAGACAGCGTGGAGTCTGAAAGAAATTACTTTTAAGAACACTTGTTGCTTTTGTATGGTTTTCAAGCGAAGTTGTGCGCCAGTGTGAGCATATCTTGAGTGGTGTTCCGCATTTTTACTCAAGTTCCTTATGTTAAATATGCGCTAAAGATCTACATGAAACCGTGCATCTCATCTTAAATTGATAATGTGTACTCGTATTATAGAGTTATTCCAAGCCAATTAGAACACTGTACCAACTTTAAATATCGTAATAATTCACTCACGGTCACTCATGTAAGAACTGACCAGACTTGCGGTTATTTTGTAGTGTTGTATAATTTTGTAGTCTTTGGCGTCATTTCAAATTAAGTAGAGAGAAAGACGAAATTCGAATGTAATAATTCACTCGCGGTCACTTATGTGTGGAATGACCACACTCATTGTTACACATTTATTAAAGACGCCACAGATTTACCTGTTTTTTCTATCAACCCTTTTGTTGATGGACTGTAGCTAACAAGTTTAGTTCCATGATGAGGTTTAAGGCTATAGTCTACTGATTTTTGAATTGGCATGCTTCACACACCTAAAATAACTTTATATATTTTCCACCGTCGTTGTAGCGAGCGACATTTAAATGTATTACACATTATCCGGGTATACTCGTACGTTAACCAAACATCAGGAATGCGTTTCGCGACGCCTCTTAACTGCGGCAATAAGAAACAAGATCTATAAATAACGAAGTTTAGACAAATGTGTATAACTGGAGCCCGAGACGAAGCAGTTTCAACTGTTGTGTAATCCCCGTTCAAAATGTCTTACTTAGTTGTTTAGTATTAACGTGTTGCTATCTAAATTGAAGCCTCTTGTCACAGCGAGCAAGGGGTTTTAAAGCGAATTAAGCTTTGTGTAATCTAAACAGGTATATAATGCATTTTTTCAATCCTGTTATTGCTCCACTGGACATAGGAGTCCTCTCAAAATGAGAAGGTTGACGGCTATATTCAGAATGGTGATTTAACACACGCGAGATAATCTTAAGATTTATTATTTTTTACTTTGCTATTGATGTGTAGTTTTGATAAACTTATTTTTTAACAACTACCTCTGCCTGCGGTGTTACCCGTGTAAATCCCGATGCTGTAAGAATTTCTAGACTAAAAGAAGCATGTATGGTCGCTCTATAACCTCACCTATCTTCCAGTGAAAGTTCCATCAAAATCGGTTCGGCCATTCATGAAATTAGCTCCGACAAAAAGAAAGAGAGACAGACGGATAAAAGTGTAAAAAAAAAGTATTTTTCTTTTTTAGTATCGTCTAAATAACTGAACACATGTTAATTGTTTTTACATTCACGTATTGTACACCTATAGAAGGATTATTTTGCAGTGGAATTCGCCATCTTTTATAACATTTCTATTATTCAGAGCTGATGATTGAGAGAGAGAGAGAGAGAATGTTTTCCTTATACCCAGTGTATCGTTCACTCGCGAACAGTAGAACAAACAGTTACACGCGATAACAGTAAAACAGCTGTCACGGTCGTCACGCGTTAGACTAGTTCTCTGTTATTACGAGACAATATCTTCGAGACATGTGAGCTTACGAAGTGTTACATATGTGTACATAGTTTTACGATGAGAAAAGCTAAATGCTCTCATACGAGTATACTCGTAAAACGTACTGGCTTAGCGCGACTGATGAACTTGTTATTAAAATGTTTTGGTATGCAATCGCTTAATCGTTGCGAAGTCATAACATTGGCAAACCTGAATTTAGGTGTCACGTTGACTTGACTGTTTGGAAAATGATTGGCAGTTAGTTGACTTAGTCAATTGTTATTTAATCTAAACAAATTATAACTACTACCATTATTATTATTAATTTAATTCTATTGTCGTCTAATTTAAATTATTAAACATATTATACCTTTATTCTGTTTTGTGTGTTACTAACGTATGTGGGCCCAAGTAGCCTTAAATAAATAATTTATTATTATTATTAGAGGGTACTTTGTATTATTATTATTATTAAAACGGTGTGATGCTGGTCCATGTGTATACTAGAGGTGACCATCTTAGTCCTCAAGAGTGGCAACATTATCTGACTAGCCTTTAATAACGCGGGTTCTTGCAAATTCTCATTGCACTCACTGATGAGTCTTAACTAGTCTTACAAATCAACTAGTATTATATCCAGACAATAATTTTTTTTATTAATTCTCATGCAATTACATTTGCGTTATGTTCATTCTATGAGGTGATTTATTTTATTTGTTTTTGTTGAATTTGAATGACATAGCATTCTAAGTTTGTTATCGTCGTAATAATTATGCTGACACTTATATGTAAACGGAATTTGTAACTTTAACCATGAAACAGGGTACAGTATTTTAAAAGATAAAGACAAAGACAAAAGACAAAAGACATTTATT
>DWQT01000329.1:0-24723 GCA_018244895.1 Myscelus amystis hages | reverse complement strand
AGGTGTCTCTACTAAAATGGACAGAAATCATAAATGATCATATAAAAATACAGTGTATTTTAGATTATAGTTCACATCTGATGTCTCTTTAGGATTTTACAATTTTATTTACAGACTTCTAATTTTAAAGATTGTTTCATAGCATTATACCTAAATGAACATCGATTGAAACGGCCGATGAATTTACTCTGGTTATTTTTCTGTTTTTTTAAGACGGCCGTCATTTCGGCTTAGTAGGACTGTGTACAGTTTATATTTATACTCTGGATACTCTGACAGTAAATGTTACAAAATATCAACATCAATTGAATAAAATTTTTCTTTTTTTCCAAATTAACATGTCCCTAACCATGATGCATATGTATCTATGTAACCATCTTTGTAAACCGAGGCACAGCTGTAAAAGTAAGTAAATCTAAATTAAGCTATTTAAATTAGGCATGTTAAGTATAATTAATTTCGTATAAGGCTTCTGTACTTACAAACTAAATGTATTTTGACGAAAATGGAACATCCGATTTTTTGTTTTCGAAACTTTTAATACAATAACTGTGCAGATTACATATTTTATTTTTGTAGCGGATGTTTATAGTTCTTGAAGAGCTGCATATCACTTGCACAAAAATAAATATTTATAAACAGGTGTATGTTTTTATTATTTGAATTGCTTCTCCAAACTTCACAGCACAAGTATGATCGTGTCAGGTATAGTCCCTAATTCGTGATTTATAAATTATTTATAACAAATATAATATAATCATTTACTTTGAGTACATTATATTTCAAATCTCTTTTTACAGTATTTTTTCATCAATAAATAATTCATTCCCGGCTTTAAATTTACCTGCTTAGCATAGTGTTTCGAGTCGTATGCATTTGATTCGAATGGTGATCGGTTTGTTTCTGGCACCAGTACGATGTAACCTTTTATAATACCACAAGGTACAGCTATAATATAAGCTTTGTTACTGAATTAATTATATGAAACAAGTTAATACTCTGAACAAGGTAATCCTCTCCTTAGTGAACGTGACATTAAGTAAGTAGGACGTCTAGAATTTAGACAAATTTCACACATTATATAACTGACCATTTTAAATGCAGTGCAAGCACATACAAACGTACGCAGATTGAAAAGATTACAAATAAACTACCGCTTTGGGACATAACACAAGACGTAACAAAGTATAACCTCAAAAGGATGGTTGATATCTAGCTACAAGTTTATTTGACACTGGTTGTCGTCACAGTTCATTATTTGAGAGAAGAATAAAAAGGCAAACGAAATATTTGTCGTTTTGTTGATCTTTCCTCGAATAATTAGCTTAAAAGAAATAACAATAATATGAGGAATTTAACACGCAAGTAGAACAGGTATTAAAAACAAAGCAAGTTAAATAAAAATACGTACCTACTTTAATGTGTAAATAAGGGTAGGATATGTATTATACAACTGATTATACAAAATATAGGGTGCAGCAAAAAAAAGTAAAATAATACGACAACTTATTGAGTGATACATTTATAATTTATATTAATGTAGATGAGGTGTTTCGATCTTCATAATCATTACCACGTTTCAACGTGCAACGTAATAGGGGCAGTCTCATAAGACTATTTGCCACAATTGTCTATTTATAATCACGGCGACAATAAGTTACTTTTACGTTTTATGTACAATAGTTCTAGTCCTTTATGACAGAGTGGGAAAATAACCATCAATCATTAGAAATACGTAGGAAAAGGTTCCACTTCCACACTTCCTTCGGGTTTAATGATTTGTTAATTGTTTCGTGTAAACAAAAGGAATACAAATCATAAATCATGTGACATTGTTTGTATAAGTGGTATAAAGAAGAATCTTATCTTACCTTTGTTATCATTTAAGGGAGAAAGAAAGATAGAAGAAGATTTATTCTTATACAAATCACTGAGATTCGGTGATACAAACTTCACTGAGTTAGGTTTTTACTAGCCAACACTGAAGTAAATTCTCCTGTCTATAGGTTTTTAATTAATTAATAAATGAAATGTAACGGTATAGTCGCTACAGAAGTTATAAGAATACTTCAATGACACTAGAGAAACCAGCGGGTGGACATTATGAACAACGTAACATAGTCGTGTATAGAAAAAGGAAATCTTTAGCATAGTCATGCAGCGATACATTTAGGTATGTACGTACTATGCTCGTTAGGCCGTGAACCTGTGATACCGATCACTTTCAACTCGCAATACTGTGTCCCGGCAGCTGTCGAAATACACTGAAGACACGTGCAGAACAAATCGGAATTACCACGATTAATGTGTATTGTAGTCACGAAGTATTGTCGTTACATCCAATTTTACTCACAACTACAAATTTTGAAGACCAAAATTAACGTCATTTCTAGAGTATGAATAATGCCAATATGTGAGAAATTGTGATCGAAATATAAGACACCATCCAAGTGAACATTATTGTTAATTGTAACACAATGATTTGCAGTTTTGGTACTTACCTACAATGTAAATTGACACATTTATACGTGTGTTGTCAAGATAATAGTTTATAGCGACCTATATCAAGTAAGGAATAATATGTATAATTCAAAGAACGTAACACTAGTCCAAGTCCAACATTGGGCAATATGATTAATCAGTCATGGTAGCAGATTATCTGTACTCATGGCTATTTTACCGGCTCCAATTGCAGTCAACTGCCATTACAAAATTGACCTTAAAAATTACATCGATCAATAGTCTCAATTTCGTATATATAACTTATGTGATGATTTATATTAGTTCTTTGATTTAATACAAACGAAAGCGATTTATTGAGACATTTTTACGCGTTCAGGTAAATCACAATCACAAAGTATAAAAACTAATTTATACTGCAGTGACAGTGTAAGACTTTCATTATTCGACTATAGACAGAAGAGAAACCTGTAAAAGAAACATCTTCAGAAGTGCTCAATCGGAAAGCTTTATGTTCTGTCTAATACCGTTGTATGCAAGTAATATATCGCCATTTTGATAAAACTAGTAAAACAATTGTTTTATTACCACCCCAATCTATTGCGGCAAATGTTGCCAGATCATTACAGAACAAAATATCTAAATATTGTAGGAAACGGTTTAATCAATGACTAGGAGGTATTTATTGTGCGTGGTTTGAAAAGTAACAATCCTTTAAACATACACGTATATACAGGGTCATATCATATAAAGGTTTGGTCATGCTGAAAGTTACAGATAGAATGGTTTATGTAACTTTACTACAACTGTTTCTTGTTCATTTATTTACCGATTTACATAAGAACACATTTACATACACAATTACTTACAGAAGTTAATGAGTCACCTGATTTTGAAATATTATTTGCATACAAGCTGAGATTTATACGTATGTATATAACACGTGTAGAAAACCTTACGTGCTTACGATGACCAATAACCGATCAAGCAGAAAACTTAAAGGTTGCGGCTCAGAGGCCTTCCTTCAGTCAATCATGTTAATTACGCTACTAATATTACATAACTACTGAGTATTCCCTTACAGAGCAAAATATGCTACATTGTTGTAAATTGGATTAAGATGACTACCGATTGGATACGATAGCTTATTGTAGTGGCTAGTGCTCATGATGAAACTTATTTTATCCTTTCACAGAGAAGAAAATTGTAATATTTCAATCATTATTAATCACACACGCGCATCCAGAGACAAAGGATAATTCCTTAAGAGTGTTTATTAGCTAAGACAGGAATTGTTTAGGTGCGTTGACAGTATTTTCAAACATACTCGTAGGTACTATTTTAGAGGAGTGTAGTAATCAAACATTTCCCCCTTAAAATATAATATTGTAATGACCTTTAATGTGAATGCACTGCGTAAAATGCTACATACATATATCTATCTATGTATATACATACGAACTCAACGTAACCTAGACAGTTACAAACGTCAATGTCGTGCACGTAAGTTCTAGAACCATTCAATTTGTTATAGTACCACCTCAACGCATTTTATCATCATTTAACATATTGAATACTAATGACATTAAAAAGGAGTGAACTGCTAGTCTATTAAGCACTACATTACAAAGTTCCATGGACGATTAATATTTACCTACTTGTAATTGGAAAATTATATTAAACAATCACGTATTATAAGCATTAACTACCTCCGTGTAATTAATTCTTATAATGCAATAATTTTCCTATTCGACCAATTACTCACTGGAACGTAAATCATAACTACTGAAGCTGAAACTTATTCAACAGCATCATAGCGGTAAGTCTATATAAAAAATTGTTCTGATTGTCCGTGTTTCTATGCTATTCCGTTGTACTAAAAAATAACGTCTCAATATTTGCATACGATGTATGCATGTAAGTAAATGTCCCTAAACGGATTTCCATAATCGCGACCACCAAAACATTAAGCGCTAACAAGCCAACGAGGTGGTAACTGGCGGTACGGAGTATACTGGTCGGTAGGAACTTCGCTTTAGACAATTAAGCGCTTGTAATGATGCAGTAAATATCTATTTTGAATGACAATTTTTCTTTCTTAAATAAAAATCTGCGTTTCTTACACAACTCCTTTAAAAGAAAAAATAAGGGTAAATGAGGCATAAGTTTTTCTATGTTCTGTATAAAAACCTCTAAAACCCGTCGTGCCAACAACCCAGCTGAGCTCTGAATAAATGAGTCACAGTTCACAGTAATTACGGCATAAACGTCTAATGTGATATTATTTATGCCGGCCATTGACTCCAGCGCGTCGTCTAGGGCGGTGCATTCCCTTGCTCGCCATTACTAAATGTCGGTAACGGTGACGCTCGACGGTGTCACTCGCGACGTGACTCGTATGCACATGGATTTTTTTCTTTGAATTTCCTGCGCCATATTCAAACATCTATATCGTTAAAGAAGCAAATTAACATTAAACAAAAAATATCGGTTGTCACGATTTCCACTACAATAATTTACCACGTTTTTTAAACTAAATTTCATACTCCTATTTGTCAATAGAATCGTTTAACTCCAATTACAATAATGTGTATCTTCTTTGCATAATTCTTATGCTATTGCGAAACCTCATTGACTAATTGCACGCAAATTTATAATATTAGCAAATGTTCAAATACCACCGTCTTATCTATGGAAATCATTATCAATGAGCTTATGTTGTTAATGTAGTTTCTGGCCGTAATGTTTTGTTGCAAGAGTTCCAATTAACTTATGGCTTTCTATTCAAGGTAACCTATGGCAAGTATTTATTTATCTTACCTACTCTAAAGATTTTAGATAAAAAATTACATACACTAGACTCCTAAAATATTTAAAACAATCAACTGTTACAGGGCAGACTGTAAACACGAGCAATAGCATATCGGTCACTCACCTTCGATAGGATTTGACATAAATACATATACTCGTAGCAGTAACATTTCACCAGTATGAATATGACCTCGTAACAGGTCCTATTGTGACGGCAAATAGAGTATGCGTCGTGTCGAATCCGAAACGCGCCATTGAAAAAGGCGATACAGGTCGGCTAACGGCTCTTGTGTTTCAACCCGACGTCCTTTTGGATAAGTCAGGTCAGTAGTAGACGCATCTTCCCGATGAACAATTGCCTATAAACCTAGCAGTCCAAAATAATGGTTTTTCACATATACGATCCTAGGTGAAATTTTTGAATTTACACAAGTATAGGTGACAACAAGAAGTATATTGAAAACATATTTTCTGTTCAGCAATCTCAATGAAAACATTGGTGTTTTACAATACTTTAAAAGGCGTTTCAATGCTTAAGTAAACTGTTTTCACTTAGATTCGTAAAAATCGCTCACGGAAAATCAACAAGTTAGTAATCAGAGCGGCCGAAGCGGCGGCGCTGCGTCGCGGGGAATGAACTATTATGGCTACAGAAACTCTCACTTGCTTGTGTTGTGATGCTGTCTATACACTTTCCTGTGCGGCTGCGTGACTGGACTGCTGCGCACGCGCCGATATAATACAACACTGATGTAACCCACCCCTATTGCATTATCCTGCAGCGAACCGACGACAAAGAAAATGTCGACAAAACCTCATTACCGGTAACGCCGTTTTCTCTTTTACAAATGAATTTGGAAACTGGTCCTTTGACGAGGTAATCTTTTTTAAACATAAAGTAACATAAATAAGTCTGAGTTATTATCTCCTTTACATTTCAATGTTATTTCATTTCTACTCTTCGGGGACCCACCGATGTATCATCAGAGACAATGCGCTAGTCGCAAATCGTAAGTAACTACGTAAAAAGTTGCTAAACATCCTAATAATTTTATTTACTACTGTAGTTTTACAATCTTAACATGAACGAAACGTAAAGAATTACGATCTATGCTAGCTATTGCCACATCTGACATATCGCATGCCGCGAGCATTTCGATTGAATTACAAATTCAAAGCGAACAATGCACAAGTTGTGACGGACCAATCGGATGGATTACGTCACGACTTTTGTAATCTCCTGTGATCCGAAGGGTTCAAATATCAGGTGCCGATTGCGGTTTCAGTACGTTGCCCTCGCTTCTTTTCAGTCTTTTCGCTGGAATGTCAAGTTTCAGTATCACACAAGCCGCCCGGCTGACAGTACGCTATATAATAGTAGAACAAAAATGTCAAGGTAATAAACAAACTGCATGATGGGCAATGAAATAATACCCATTTATTACACGTTTACAAAGATAGAGTGGGTACTGAAGAAAGGAACTGGAGGTACTGAAGAATACAAAAGTGATACCATCGAATTGTAATTAATTGGATCGTATAGCGGTATCATCGCGTCCAGTGCAGCCAATTTGTGTAGCAATGCATTTTATTTGCGTTACATTGGATGAGGTATACATTCTTAGTCGGTCACCTTGCAATACAGTATGGTGGTCGCGTCGGGCGCAGGGCGAGAGTGGGCGACCTCATATAGCTTGCGCGGGAGGCGTTTCCTTTATTTGTTGGTTGTACGCCGCGTGATTGTGTCGTGCCACAGGACATCATGCGGACATTAGTGGTAAGTGTCACATCAACAAGGCTGTCTGCATTTTTCATGCAATAACTAGTTTCCTTAAAATTTTATAAAAATAGCTCATCCATGTTTTTTTTTAATTACACGTCGATTATAAACGAGGGTTATTGGTAGTTTTCAATTTATAGTGCTTGATTACTTTCAAAAGTGCTATTTTGCATACTGTTTCTCATATTAATTACCATAGAAAATATTTATGTTTTGGATCATAGCATAGCATACATTGACAAATTGTAGGTACATTGCGACTGCATTGAAGGCAAATGCGGCCTCGGGTAGAATAGAATGAAATAACTTATTTCATTAAATTGATTGAATTTCACTGGTTTGAAACATATGGGTCTATAAATTACAGTGTGTAAAACCAATTCAGGTCGATAACTATCATATAACCGGCATTGAGAGTGGGTATTGGTTTCGCATACCAGCCTTGAATCTATTGAGAGCTGGGAAGGCGGTTACAAATTAATGCACGGTGCTAACCTTTCAACGCATAAAGAATGCTGCCCTTCTTAATTTGAGAAGCGGAACTAATTGTCTAATACGAGCGTAATTCTGCGAGCTTGTACGTGTCATATTTAGCATATTATCAAGTAAATCGCGCAACACTGACTGACAAATACCTGACTGGTTACATTACCACATTGGCCTACAGTGTTATTAATAATAGGGTCGACTACTATGAGTAGATACAGAAGTTGATAAACGCAACCGGACAGTTTCAACAGTATTAAATGTTCCATTCACTCCATATATTTAGATTTTACTACAATAACGCTATAGTCAAATTATTGATGTTATCACTTACCAAAAGGAAAGACCTAGGTTTTCGTAATTTTAAACTGTTACTATGTTCATTACTATAACATGTTTGACACATTAAAATTGTATATGCATGCAATATCTTTTGTAAGGAGCTAACCTGCCTGATTACGATAAAAGTATAGACAATATTTCAGAAGCTTACAACAGCGGTTACTCGTGCCCAGAGAACAATATTTAGTAACTCAATTTAGTTTGAAATGTTCTTAAATCAAACGGATTAAATTTAGTGAAATTTTATTTAAATATTAGATAAAAAGTTAGGTTAAACTTTTTCATAGTTACCTTCGTGTAAAAGACTTCAACGAGCGTCACATAAAATATAAGCTGTGAATTATCGATATTTAAGAGCATTGACTTTACTCTCTGCCTAGATTTCACACGAAATATTTACATATATATGTTATATAATTAAAGAAGTTTCCAAAATAATTTTGATTTCTGACAACAAATAAACTATTTCTAAAACATTATATACGTACCATTTATAGGTACTACTTTCAAATTATTTCTAATTCTAATTTAAGAAAACCTTTTCATACGATTACATGAAATATAAAACGAAAAAGGAAGACAGATTTAGGATATGAATGTTCTTGTGGATTGTAACTAAATAAGTTTATAACACGAATACTTTATGGTTTAGTTGGACCCACCATCTATTCAGACAACAAAGCAGGTCCTTTTACTATGAACCTTACATGTCTCAATAGTAGAACGGTGTGAAGAAAATGTTATTTTGATTTGCGGTAATGATACTTTTGCAATCGAAATCGCTTCTGAGGTCGTGACATATTTTTAAGCCAATTCAAAATGACTGAGGGCCATATTCAAGCTATTTATGGAAAGATACGAAAGGAGTTGATTGTCCTTATGTATCGTTTACACAAAAGATCATAAATGTTGGCAAAAAAATTAGGTATTTGGGCAATATAAGGAAAATGTGGAATAACATCACAAAAAATACTGTGCATATAAGAAACAACAATAAATAAACTGATTTCCGTACCCACACAAACAGGTAAGTACGCAGAGCTACATATACCGACTTACATACATATAGATATTTAGGTACTCATTTAACAATACTTAATAAGGCGTGTTGGAGTGAATGTAATTTACTCATTAGGTTTATCCGTTAGTATGTCCTTTGTTGTCTGCAATTTTTTGATTTCTCTTTATAATAGGTAAGTAGATATATGTGTACGAAACACGTGAAAATGATCTTAGGTATCTATGAATTCATGACCACGATCTGCTAGGTGCCTTGCATAGGTACATGATCTTCTAATGTAAAAGTAACAGATGTAAGAATATTAATTTAAGAGTGGAACGTTTTATTTGATCAGAGAAACAAACGACCAATCGACAGTTACAAGCAGCTGTATATCTTGATGTACCTATATATAGGCAAATCTACTTAGTCTACTTAGTTATATAATACGTGTCATTTATAATCAAATAGTTATTGCACCAATGCGGATGTTACACTATATTATATTAAAAGCTTATCTTTAAATTCATATCATAGGTACGTACCTAAGACTTTTCATTCTGCCAAAGTAAAATGAACCGTCACCTTGACTTGCGGAAGAACGACTGGTCCGGGCGTCCTTACCACTTTCAGATCGTGGCCTGTTCCCGACCTAACCTCTACACATTTACTGATATAATTTCCTCAACATGTTCTTAATACGTCAAGACAAATAATCATTTTAAAGATTAATAAAAAAATACTTAGTAATCCTTTTACAGTTATGTATCAACAGCTAGTACAACAATTCGGATTCAGGTAACAATGTAGAATCATCTAATTCTACTTTATAAACGTTAATAACCCGTTTCATTTTCAGCATGATCTAGACTCTGTTTTTTTCATAATTATAATTACTCGCTACATGATAAAATCGTACACAGGGCCAATTGCACACAAACAATTGTTTGATTTCTAATTAAACACAATAGCTTAGCGGTGAAACCGGAGTGTCATATCTATGTATGAAGAGAGCGATGAATGTAGGCGACGTACGTTAGGTTTGTACAAATAGAGACATTTGAAACTCAGTGCTTTATACTTACCGCGTTAAGGACGGGTATTATATTTATTTATATATAGTACATTTTGATAAGATACAGACATTAATGTTAATATTTGCATTAGGTACGAATTGCTCAGTCAAAATAGAAAACTTTACTTCTGGTGATGGGAAGTATATTTACGTCCGAATTTTTTAGCCGGTAAAGCATATCTGTGTAAACGAAAAAACATCTAACAAAATGTTAACATTATACAATATTATAATTATTATTTAAAATATTATTTATATTATATAATATTGTTTTATATTGTAAGGTAGTAGATAGGTACATTAAACGTGATAAATTGCTAAAAAGATTAATTGGACTATAATAGAGATAAACTTCCAATAATACTAGTACCTACCTACTTAGTGTAGTTTCTTTACAAAGTTCTTAATAAAATAAATGTAGGTAATCGTAATAAATGTTGTCAAAATAAAATATAACTCGTACTTCACGGACGGTTGAAGCCTTGACATAGACATGTAACAAAATATGTTTTATTCGTCTTTCTACGCTCTGGAAGGCAGGTTAGGCAATCGATCCCGGTTGCATTCTTTTGTTTCAATGGCACATTTTTAGCATTTACTAAACTTTGTCCATAAGCCTTTAAGATTTAAGATCAACAAACACGTAAGAAAATTGTCTTTCAAAGTTTACGTTGGAGTTGTCCGGCGGACTGTGCCCGATACAGTCATGTTTCAATGTCGTTGATCAGGACTGAGAGAGATGGGCAAGGACCTAGAAACACATAGAACAAAACATAGACAGATAAGTTACTTGTCAAATACCATACCTATTGACATTAAAATACGCCAACAGTATAATTCATTTGACCTACATTACAATGATACCTATTAAATATAGATGAATAAACTACCTTTAATCACGCACAATACCAGTGCTTAAGTCACAAAAGCTCAATGTGCACTGCAGGTACATAGGTACCTATTTTAAAAAATACTTTACCATGTTTAGAGATCCCTAAATAAAAATAGATATGTAAGTATATTGAAAAAAAAACGTAAACAGGATTAAGAAATCCTAATAAAATTATAAATGTAATATACATTATATTATAGCGAAATCGACTACAATTTGTAATTTAAAAAAAACCGTTTGTTATGACTTTTTGAATAAATGCTATTTGTATAACAATGATAGGTTACGCAAACTGTAATCGTTAAAAAACCTACGTCGTTCAAGTCAAGTTGTAACAAAGAATCTGAAGGCATAGCACGAACTCAAACAACAGGCACAGCCGCAGCCGGTCAATCAAGTCAGGTGTTAAATGCTGCATTATTCGTGAGCTTGGCAAGGCCCATTACACTCGAAAGTATACAGCATTCAATCGTTACGTTGCTCGCGTTCCGCCAATTATTCGTGTTAATTTGTATACGTATGAACCCGTTTTTTTTGCGTTCGTTTTTCCCTATTGGTATACTTACAGAATTTTTATTCTGGTTATATTAACTTTGTACTATTTGAATACACACTTTTCTATTGAGTTACGTCGCTATTCAACTGACATTCACAGACAAAACAAGGAGCTGCAATTGTACAACAATAAAAATACAGATGTTTATTTGCTTTCATTTGTCAGATATTTATTTAGATTAGAATTTCAAATTTGAATACCGTCACTATAAGTACACCACTTGTTGACCATGAACGAGATTTTACGGTATTGAAGGACTCTTGTCTTGTAACAAGTAACGCCAGTTTATAATGAATACTTATACATTATAATGCAATAACAGCTATTTGTATAATCAGTTTGATTTTTTTCACATCATTATATAATAATCTTACACGAAGAATATCTTTAGGTATTAATTAGTTTCTCTGTTTAGTTACGATTTTCGTCAATGTAATATTAACTCTTTTTTCTTCCTTTACAGATATGTATGCTGTGTATAATCACAGTTTATGCACAATATGATTCACCAACGCCACCAAGACTCCAGATTCCAGGAGCCGTCGCGTTAGGTGGACCTAGGCAGGGCGGATTCCGTCAAGGAAGATTACAAGCAAGTCCTGTTCCCGGCGGAGTTGCTAGGATCCGGAGGCCCGGACTTGCAAGGCCATCGTTTAAATCAGTCGATGCAGCACCCCGTCCTAGCCTCCAAACACTGGATGAACCTTCAAAGCCAGTTACAGAGGAACCTGAAGATGACATTGACATCAACACTCCAACCGCTTTTTCGCCAAATATATTCTCAACGTCGGAGCCACAAAATGATTACTTCGACATTACAACCACATCTCAACCAAAACCTCCGATTATATTTAATCCATCAATATTCCAACAAACTACCCCTTCTGCGCCAAAACCTGAGCCAATAAGGCCAACTCAGTATCGACCTTTACTGCCACAATCATTCAACCCTAACAAAAACGAAGCACCGGCCAGGCCACAACCAGCAAGACTGCAGCCTCTATCGAGCAGACCCCAGCGTCCGGTATTCAGGCCAGAACCCAAGCCTTTCAATGACGAAGACGATGATACACCTGTGCAGCCAGTAAGGCAATATTCAAGACCACAAGAACCAATTAATCGTTCACCTGTCAAGAATCCACCTCAACAAAAATATGTTCCATCTAATTCCCGAGATAAAAAACCTGTCGCTCAAATAATAAGAAAATACAGAGAAGAAAATGAAGATGGTAGCATCACGTGGGGCTTCGAAAACGATGACGGCTCTTTCAAAGAAGAAACTATTGGGATTGATTGTGTCACAAGAGGTAAATATGGATATGTTGATCCGGATGGTTTGAAGCGGGAGTATAACTATGAAACTGGCATACCTTGCGACAAAACCAAAGAGGACCAAAATCAGAAGGGTTTTATAGACTACCAAGAAAACAAGGCTGTCTTACCGAATGGTATTACAATTGATCTCGCAACAATGGGCAAGAAATCTAAGAGGCCATTCAGATCAGCGGGTGTTCCTTAAGTTTAAGTTCATAACAATATATTTATTCTAGGAGTTCTAATTTTAAGACACTAAGTTCTTGTCATCTAGTGTTATTTCAAACACAAAACGTTTGTTGATAAATGTGATTACTGTAGTGTAATATTGATCAACAAATAAACAAAATAATTTTTTTCTTTGTTTTATCATCTCCTTTATACTATTTATATCCGTATATTAATACGTGAAGAGAAAAAAATGTAGATACCTTTTTTTAAACATAACGTAAATAGAGCTTAAATGTAGAAATTGATATAGTAAACTACGTTTGAATTTCGACCAAGGGCCGAGCAACATCCAGCTATGCAAAATGATGCAAAATTATTCCTATAACAGGAATCAAAAGTTTATATTATGTATATTTGTAGAATTGTAATATATTTTAATATTTTTATAAATTCTATATTAAATAGCCTACCAAACAGCCCTACTAAAATAGCGAATTATTTTAATGTTTTTCATTCTGTGAGGAGGACTCACATCCAATTGGAACTAAAAGAGGTTTATGACAGGATCGTTATAAATCGTATGTAAAAATTAAGCAATTACAAAAGTTATTAAGGTACATTTAAATTAGAGCTAAGTAGGAATTCGTTTAAAATTCGTCATACCTACTGAGAGATTATTTATATACTTACTTGTAACCGACTGAATAGCTCGGTTGCAGATTTGGGCACCTATAACTGAGTATAACATACTGGATAACCTGAGCTTACAGAGGGATATAAGTTCTACCAGCTGCCTCCATACCAACTGTACTCCGGACAATCCTCCAGTTTCGTTCGTTTTTACTGCACGAGTAAAAATTATGGCAAGAATGTCCATGAAAGGTATTCCTAGCAAAACTAGCAATGCATTGGCAACTCTTCTCAAGTTGCACATGGCCATTGGCGCCAGACACTCATCACTATCTAGTGGCCCACCTGCCTGTTTGCTAGGTTGTTTAGATTATATTTTATTATGACTGGATAGCCACTTCTTGTAGCAGTACTTATAATCACAGTCAATTCTTTACACTCACATCCCTAATAAACTTCAGATTGTATTGTATTAATAAAAATAAATAATATTTAGAGGCAACTTACAATGTCTATAATTCTGTTGTACACAAACCTTGTACTGTACTGACCACACAGCTGAACATAAATATAAGTATAGATTTGTTTCACATTGTTTCAGACCCAAATATAGACTATGGTAACTCATGCTCATAACATAGCTTCTGGTTCAGCAGATAGATAGACACTGGTAACTGTACCAACAAGATATTTATATACTTAAGTGTAGCACAGAATTAAGTCTTCTAGAACAATAAATTTTAAAGCTAAATAGTATACCTA
The DNA here is from genome assembly GCA_018244895.1 of Myscelus amystis hages. Lineage (NCBI taxonomy): Eukaryota > Metazoa > Arthropoda > Insecta > Lepidoptera > Hesperiidae > Myscelus > Myscelus amystis. The sequence goes on along the minus strand of DWQT01000329.1, from coordinate 10,444 downwards.
TATATGAAACATTGTGATACACAGACGTAGTTTTGTATATTATTTGCAAGTTATAAACACTTTATTGTAATACCTGATACTAGTAAGATTACAATGGATGGACTTAAAGACTTGTGCCATTCACTGAATGTTAGCATAATATTTACACCTGTTTGTCCGCGATTTTTTTTAATAGTCAGTGTTTGACCAGTATTTCATAAAAATCACAACTGGATAATAATAAGTGACATTAATGATAAAACATTATCCATAATGAGTATTGGCTATGCAATGATTACTGTTCCTATTAGTATGGTAACAAGCTTCATAGTTTTATTTATTTTTTGAATAAGTAAATATCACTAAGTGTGATTGCTTATGTATATATGCTTATCAGATCTGTACTCCTGAACATTCTTTAGATGTTATGCTTGCACAGATAATCTAAAATACCATGCAACAGATAGGGATGAGTTTTTAAAATGTATGATAATAAGCTGTCCTGTACAACTTAAAATATAGCCATAATATTCAAATTTTTAATATTTTTTTCTGACTTAATTTGCACTCAGAGTGCAGGTGATAAATGCTACTACAATCAATTTTAAATTATATCTCATTCCTATATTACATATTATTATTAATGACAATTTATATTTTTTCCTAAGAGGTAAAAATTTAGGTAAGAGGTAAAAAAATAGGTAAAAGGGATTTATTAATTAGAGTCAACTTTATTACTAAAAATCAAATTATAATTACAAGCTAATTACTGATTAATATGGACGATTGTTAATGTATGGTTGCGGACGTCTCATCGGAGGAGGCATTCTATTTGGTGGAGTGATTGAGATATCCATATAATTACCTATTTGAAATTTCACCTGGGACAGAGTTTTGTTATCATCTCCACCTCTCTGCCCAGAACATGTTACACCAATCTCTCTCATGCGATACGTCGGTGATCTCATGTCTGGATAGACGATAGCGAAATCAAAGTAGGTGCCTTTACGACGTGTTTCAGGATTGACTTCTTTAACAAGGCCTGTCAGCTCCCGAAGTGTTGCGTCCATCCAGGTATATATTTGCAGTTCATTCTGTGGTACATTTCCTCTAGCGTAATCACCGGGCGAATTATGTCTTCCCGTTGAGCAGAACACTCGTAACAACAATGGACATGTCTGAAAAATATAATGCATGTTACATGTAGCGGCTACTATATCAATTAGAATTTTAGATGTTACTCTTTTTTACTTGTTATGAGATGTGAGTAAAAACGAACAGCAGTCACAAGTGACCATTTCCACCCATGGAGATGACCAATCAGAAATGGACAATAGGAACTGGTTATCTAGATTTAGTTAGTAATAGATGATAATGAGTTGGTGAGTATTCATAAGTAACCAACAGGACTGCAGTAATGATACTGCTAGTAAGATTAGACCAGTTAGTACTTGTTAATATAAATTTATTCAGCATTAGTTAGCATCCAGCCTAAATGAAACACACTATGCGTACGTTGTTTCGGGAGGACTAAGATGGTCGCCTCAAATATACACGTAAACTGTCGTACACACAGTGCACACTAAACCACATTTTTTTTTACAACACCTGTTTTATTGTATAGTAATGATACTACGTAATTATTATTAGTTTATAATGTAAAACTAAATCTGGCGCTAAGCAAGTAGTCAAACTGCATAGATGAAATTTCATAAACTGAAGTTGTAATTTAACATCTAGTTACCTGTAATTATGGTAGAGGGCCTGTAAAAGTTTATAACATCGTTACCTTTTCTCTATCGACTGGCTTTTCAACTGGTTTAACCTCTTCAACAACCATGGATTCCAAACCAGCCATTTTCATAATCTCGAAAACAAACAGTAAAGTTTATGGATACAATGACGATCCACAGTTTTACATTCACAAAAATAGTTCGGTTTTAAACAATTGGATTCAGTATGTATATTTGAATGAACTAAATTTAATCACATTCAATGAAATCACAAACCGGTAACATAAATAGACAAAATAATGCTTTAGTGGTTTACTAAACTTCACTCACTTTCTTATAGACTAATAAAAAGACTTTCGAAAAAATATCGATACATAATTACATATCTAATCGATGTATCGATATTTTCAAATTAATTCAAAAACATTTGTTTTGTTTAATATTATCTTGCTGTACATCACTATTGGTTTCGCTGCTGTTGACTATACTACTGCCACCACCTACAGGGAGATATATAAAACATATTTAATTATAATTATAAATATTATATACATTTATATGTATAAAAAAGGTGATCGATATTGCTGAGTGAACTCCAATTTACTTTCAAGTTGAAGCAGTTGTGACAATGTCTAACAAATTATAGAAGTGTTTGCTGTTCACAACCGTGAAAGAATCGAACACTCTGTAAGGTTATATTGTAATAATACTTTAAGCGTTCATTTTTATGTTTTAAATATGGCAACTAAAGGTGAAGTAAATGTCAGTTCACGTTCAATAAACTCGGCAATCGATTGTTTTGTACCGAATACTGACTAGTAACTACAATACGCATTATATATTAAAGTTCAATATTTTTGTTATATATCTTAAAATCAAAATATCGTAATCTCTACATAGAAAATAATGGCAAACAAGGAAGAGGAGGAAACATTTCAAGAAGACGAAGTTTATATCAACCCTGAAGATGGTATGCCAAATATTCATCCGAATATCGCAAATTTAGAACAAGACAGCGATTCGCATGATGAAATGAATGAATTAGATGACTTGCCCAAGTCAGTAATCGTAACGAATATTCATAGCGATGTGTTCGCAGATGAAAAGTTAAAAAAAGAATTAGAAGATCTTTTCCATACATTCTCAGAAAACACTACATTTCAGTGGCTTAGAAGTTTTAAGCGATTACGTGTAAATTACGACACTCCGTTGGCAGCAGCTAATGCTCGGGTGCAACTTCATCAGTATCAGTTTTATAATTCGTGTATAAATTGCTATTTCGCTCAACCAGTGACGCCAATTTCTTTTAAGAATCTCAGACCTCCAGCACCTGTAAAGCAGTTTTTGATATCACCTCCATCGAGCCCACCAGTGGGATGGGAACCACGCGAGGAAGGTGAGCCAATAGTGAATCCTGACTTGTTAGCGGCTCTGGCCAGCTTGGCTCCTGGAGAGAGTCATGAACTACATCCACCAACACCAACTCAACCAGCTATTGTGGTGCATACTGCTATGTCAAGTGAACCAAATGATATTCACGTAGGACACAGGATTCCACATACTCGTCACCCTGATTATTAGAGTGTAGTGTTTGTAGAAAAAAGTAGAACTCCCTTGCTTTTTACAATTTTTAAACTCATTTGTTGTAACCAACTATGCCAAAGAATGCACAGCTTGCATTGAATGTTTAATTTTCTGATTTATTGTGCAACAAGTTTGGCAAGAATGTGATAATTAAGCTATTATTTTATATCACAAGGTAGTTGTATCAAAATATAATCTTAACAAATTTTGTAGTGTTATAAATAGGAATTAAAAATAATTTAAAGAGCACATAAAGGCGTGCCACTGTTTATAATTGTTGAATATTTTGTAAAAAATAGCCTGCATTTTAGTTAAAAATTATTTTGGGAAGTGTATTTACAAAAGTGAAATTGGTGCTATTTTTTTTATAATTCTATGTTATATATTCATTGTGTTCTTAATTTGTTACTTTTATAAACACATACCTATGTGTGGCGACCTCGCTACACATATAAATACTTGCAAGCAAATGAGCATTTATATGAGCATTGTAGGAGATAAAGAAAATATATCAGTTTTAATAACAACAATTGCAGTCTATAGTGTACACACAGTTATTTGAGTGTGCTTAGGAATTTCATTGATTTCCTTCATCAAGCAACTCATTTCAATGAAGGGCATTTCATGGGCACATACAAACAAACGAGTTAGAGCTTTTGGACATAGAGACTGGATGTAAATGGGATTCTAAAAATTAATAATTATAATCTAACAACACACTTTCATGTCCTAATGAATTGTAAGAGAAAGAAAGAGAGAAAGTTTACGAATCAAAGATTATTATTACAATGTGCTATAAATAAGTGTTCATACATATCATTGACCACTTTGAAATTGAATCTTATTAAATGTTACATACATAATTTATATGTGCCAGAAGAGAAATTGATTTGGAAAAGAACAATCAATGATTGGATAGACCCTGTGAAATACTTAAAAAATATAAATATCTTGCTTAGTACTTGTTGTTATATTATAATTATGATTTATTTGTAAATGTTGTAGCAATTTTATCATAGTAGGACCAATTTTATAATTGATTGATTCAATAAAAATTTTGCCAAAAATGTATCAACCAGTTTGTTCAACTAACAATATTTTGAAATTTTCACAACAGTTATTAAACTTTGTTATTGGGATAGTTTGAAGCCTGGGGTTGAAAATAGGATATTTTTCCTACGGATTCGAAATCAACGCAGGTAATACAGCGGGGCACAGCTAGTTAATATTAAAACATAATTTTAGAATGGAAGTTGTAGGGAAAACATTGCACTAACAATAATTAACGTTTTTCGTTTAATTTATTATTTCATTAATGAAAATGTATTTTTCAAAACTGTCAAAATTGAAAGATGGCGAGAGACGAATTCCTTTCTATTTGGGTAATAAATTAATGGATTAATTTATTCTATAAAGAGTATTCATTAGGTAAGTGCTTTTGCACTATTGATGTAGTAATTATTATAATGTTTACTAGATAAAAATCCCAGATGATTGAAAAATTTGCCTAAAGTAAATACATTAGCAGGAAAGTGTAGCTATTAGATTTTTTTACAAATTAACCCTTGTTAATTATCAATTGATTATCGTACTTTCCGAATTTCAATCCAGTGTTCCAATAAATTCAATCGGCTACTTCATAAAAATATAATAAGTGCATGGTTTTAATTGTCTTGAACTGAAAAGTTGTATGTTAGATTATATATCATGATTGATTCACTGAATGACACGGGTTTATTTCCTGAAAATTCTTTCATCGTGACCAGCATGAAGCTAAGCTTAAAAGCTTTAGTTATTAAGTTACCAATTAACAAATGAGACAAAAAAATCAGACAGTTATGGTGCAATGGACCACATGAGGTATTTTTTGGTGTGCTGATAAAATGATATTACTGAAAATTTACTTCCATTTTCAAAGCAGTCAGTTATGGCAGCTGAAATCTTGTGCATCATCAGTAGTATTCAAGAGGTAGTTCAGAAAGTGTTTTGTGAGATGCTCAGTGTATAAAAAGGCATTATTAACTAACGTTGATATTTTTCTGTTATAACAATTTTTTTATAAGTAGTGATGGTTTAGTGGTAACAAAAATATTGTTCAATTTTAACAAGAAATATATTAATTAGTGTAATGTTTGGTTTTCAGTTGTCTATATGGGAAAAACACATTAACCATTCTAAAAGTATGTATGTTACTTAATGTCATTATTTTTAATTTTTAAGTTACTGTATCATGTATTCACTAAAGCAAGAGTTCCGGGTTTGTCTATACGAGTCATCTATAACATGTAAAATTTTGCGAGGCTCTTCTCAATGTGGATTCCCACGGTGCGTACCCGCCCCCGCGGACCCACCATGAGTAGAGTTGCCCTTAGGAGCTCAAAAAGTCCGTAAAGATGGAACGGAATAGTTGCGAATTGATAAATTCAATAATTTGCTTTGACTTAATTATACAACTACAGAACATAAGTCTCCTCTCATAATGAAAAAGTGGAAAAACGTATACTTAATTTTAATTTCACTTAAAATGTAACATTTAAAAAAATTAAAACACTATTTTACTATACATATATATACGTATACATATTTATATTAAATTCATTATGGGGTTTTGTAGTGTATTGAGAATATTGTGATAAAAAATATTAAAAAACCCAAGTGACACTGATGATACTTTTCATTGAAGTGTGGTAAGAGCTGTAATAAAAAACCTAATCTTTATCATGAGAATCCGTGTAGAATTCAAAGCGATAAAGATAATCACAGAATATTTCGGACTTTCACCTGACATAATCGACAAATCTTTGGTTTGCTGGAAAAGTTTGTGATTTTCCTTAGTTATAACGTTTACTATAACATGGATTAACTCTAATATTCAATCGGCTTTTATTAGATTGTGTAATTTATAATATTAAGTTTAGCTATCGAATTAATATTTCAAAGGCGAAATAATTCAGCTGCTTACCTTCGAACTAATAGATTTTTATAAAACAACACTGCATCGTGAGAGTACATACACCATTGACGCATAAGTATTTAGAGCGTCACAATAATTCGCTCTAATTAAATTCGACTATCTACTATTAATGTCGATTATCAACTTTGAATAAACATTGCTACTGTAGAGCCTGCATGTCGTCGTTGGCCTAATAACTAACTGGACAATGTTGAAATATGCGCATAAACGGCATACATAGTAGCAATTGAATTTCAACAAGTTCATAGATCTAATATTACTTTTGGGTTACTTACAATTTTGTGTTTTTACTATCAGAATATTTCTAGTAGTAATAATTATTGTAACTTGTCATTTTAAAATTTGAATAGATATAAATGCTATTCACATTAAACAGCAAATCAACAACAAGCTTTCTAGGTATTCGTCTTTTAACATTAAAGCGATTAAAATTACTAACGATGTGACAGAACTAAGATGAAAAAAACCAAGGCCGATGTAGTTTTGATAAATTTTTTACATGAATACTATCTTCAATGTTTTAAATCTAGGTATTTATGATAGAAAATATGAATTTGTATATGTATCTAAGTGCGAATTATTTTAACTTATGCGAGAAAGAGTTATTTTAAGTATTTCAACGTGTAACTGATATTGTATTCATAACTTATAATATGCTGCTTGTAATAAGATCTCTGCACCGAAATGATTATCAAATAAGGACATAACGTGGGATTTTATTTACTGTATTAATTTTAACGTAATTGGTACTTAATATCATTTCAGCATGATGTAATAATGCGATTAAAGATTGATCATCAATTAAACTTTGGTAACTATTGTTAATGCTAAATGGGGGTGATCATATTTTTTTATCTGATCTCACAATTAGACTTTCGTGTCAACAGACATTCTATCTTATTATCAAAGTATGATTACGTGGCAAATTAACCAAATGTAAAGTTTCATTATCATCTTTGATAATTGTCGTACAAATATTCTATTTTTTTTTTCAATCCTTTCATTGTTCTATTGTTACTTCCTGTGTCAGGTCTCCTGTCATGGTAATGAAGTAAGGTCCATACTGTACCACGATGGCGGATTTGCTATTTTCACATACCTCGGAAAACATTCTGGAGATTTCTGAACGATGTTTTCCTACGCCACTAAAGTGAGCGCTATGTACATATTATATTCTTAATAATAGGTCTATTTTTGTTAATTTATAAAATTATGATATTGCTTTTAAAGAATATTACGAAATTTGTTGTCGTTACGTATTTATTGACAATGACGCTCATTTATGGCGTATTGATGATGATAAGTACTCTCTGGAGGTCTAAGACGCTCGCTAGGTATACCTACCCCCTGTGAGAATTGAGAGATTGCCCCCAAAGATATTGTTTAGTTAGTTCCCTATGTGAAGGTATAGCTCAGTAATATCTAAACCGTCCTAAAAACTTTGATAAGAAAACTACCACAACCTACAAAGATTTATGGGTTATTTACTTGCACTACAGAAATACAACCCTGCTTTATTTAGCGGTTACCTCTATTGGATTAGCCGAGCAGCACCTTATATTACTGAATGATAATATGTTCGTTTCCTGTTTGTCTACTTAATTTATTACCTTAATATGCCTGGCATATGAAATTGGTTTTATGAACGTTTTATCATTTAACGTTAATATATTTTTTAACCTACAAAAAGCGAATGATATTTTAGTTAATTAGCGAATAAAGGTAGTTTTTAGTGTTATAGTAAGATTTGAACAGATTGGCTTTTAATTAGAGAAAATTAGAAATCCATAGTGCACAATTTCATCCGGCAAAGATCGATATAGGATTGCAATAGAGAAAAGATGAGATTGCAATGAAATATTTATTTGATTTGTTTGATCCGACTACGCTTACAAATTATAATTGAAATAACAAATGTTTTCTAAAGTGAATGAAAAACCGCTTGTTATGTAGTTTATTATTACTCTTATATTAGTAATTATATGTCTACTTACATTAGTGTAATTTGTATCGATGTTTTAATCTCACTGTGATTTAAATTTTCAATGTAAATGTAAATATAAAAGGAATTTATTAAGTTTTCTCACTTACTTTTTTTTCACTCACCTAACCTTTGTTTCATGTACTATTATATCCCGTCAGTAATTATGTGTATTATCTATTGGCAAATTGGAACCATTTATTGACTGTAATAACCAATACATGGCGTTTTTATTCTATGACGTAAGTATATATAATTACAATTTATTTAGTTTTGGGGTGTCTGGCTGGGGTTGAAGCCGTACTAAATGTCCGGGAATTTGTGACGTAATGTGAATGATATTCGGAAGATCATAAATTAAACTGAGTCTTATTTTATACACCTTTACTACCCGAGTAATCATCATAAAAACTAAATAGTCAGTGAACGTAAGTGGTCGTCGAGAGCTCTTGGGCCATAAGGTTATTTTTCATTTACATTATGTTCATACAACCAGCTGGTGTCAAAGTCGCCATTTTTCTTTGCTATATTAGGATACTTTTCAGGTTTAGTAAACACTTTTCGGGACGGATAGGTATTATTACATTTTACACAGAAAAATGTAAAGAATGTTGATGTCTCAAGTCAAGAAGTAATAACTAGAAGCACACATTTAAAATGTTGCTGTTAATAATATGGTTTTGTAGGTATTTTAATACTTGTTACTGGTATTGTAGTTACTATAATTCCAGTATTATAGTAAAAAAATGTATGTTGGCTAACTGTTGGTGTATAAAAGTCAGTGAGTGTCGCGAAGCAAGGCTGATAATTACCGAGAATTCTGTAGAAACGTTGCTATTTACCTAGTTTATTGAAGTGAAGGAGAGACTAATTTAATGTTAACTAAATTAAATTAATATTAATTGCAATTAATGAGTTTGTGAACTATGAACAAACATATTTTAAAGCTCAGTTGGAAACGTTCAATAGTAAAAGCGTATTATTTTAGTAGTTAAAAAAAGACTTGGTATTTTAAAAAACTTAATATAATTTCTTTTAAAAGGCACTTATACAACGTATACTTACTTTTTATTTTGGTACACCTATATGCGTTTTTATTCACAAGGAACAGTAATTAATCGTATAGCTACATGTTAAAAATGAAAACGACTTTAAAAATAACAACAATATATCTTATACATGATAAATATATAACGACTATAAAAATAATAACAAGGGTATAATACAATACATTTAATTTAAGACGAGTTTATAAATCTAGAAGGGTACAATGAAAATTTCATGGCGTTACTCTTTTAATCAATATTTCCTAGCTACAGGTAACGAAGACAATTTATAAATTAAATATAGCTAGTTATAGCTTAGATGATGTCGACTAACTTAATTGATTCAATAATTAATCACCTTTGGTCTTTTGGTAACTAAGTATAAGAGTCGTAGGTACAGCTTAAAACCATAAATCTGCTATAGTCATTACTAGTATATTTTGCTGTTATGGATGCTATTAACCTACTATGCTTTAATTAATTATAATATAATACATAAATTAATTTCGATTTAATGGTAATGTTAAACAACAACAAGTCTACCGAAAAATGTTTGGTCTCTTCTCTGGACGATGCCATTTCGTTTTAATCCCGGCTTCACTACATATCCGTAATCACTCATTGATGAGTAAACGCAATTTAAATTATGTACCAGTTTTAAAACTTACAAGGATCATGAAATATTGCTCGAACCTGATTTTACGTGTACTTTTATAAATAGATATATAGAGATTGTATACTTGATATGAAATCATTTTATATGACAAATTCTATATTTGTGTTTATTTCTTTATTGAGTTACCAATATTACATTAAAATTAAATTACAAATAAGTGGTAGGACAATATCAGGTAATGGCATTAGGTATATATAATATTACACCTTAGCATGTAAACAATTGTCGAAGTCATAACATTACGATTTAGGATAATGTTGATTATATTATAAAAGGAGAATAAATGATAGATTTAAAAAATTGCTGATTCGTTCCCCCTCCTCATACTATAAAGTAACAATCAATGAGATACAGTAGGATACTATAATATAAAGTAACAATCGACGAGATATGTGAAAGAGACCTCAAAGCCCTTCTGGACTTGGGGGACTCGGTCATTTTGGCCGGTGACTTTAACTCTAAACATCCCAG
>DWQT01000328.1:0-24726 GCA_018244895.1 Myscelus amystis hages | reverse complement strand
GGTCGTAATAAAAATATCTATATAAGTATTATATAATATGTATATATGTATGTTTATCAGCTGTCTGGTTACCATAATACAGGCATTAAATTGCCTAATTTGGAATCACATAGCCGTGTGTGGAATTGTTCTAAGATATTATTATAGATATTATTATTATTAAGTAACAAGTACATTAAGCAATGATATCCTATTGGATTGAAATTTGGCCTCTCACTCAGGTGTGTTAGGGTTTAAATCTTGGCGCGTACTTTTGGACTTGTTGCTTGCGTTTTATAGCGTAAAATTTAAAAATCTCTCGCTATAAAGATAAAGGAAAACACCCTGAAGAAACTTATGCAGCTTAGGGACGTTATAAACATTTATAATGTGTGAAGTATGCCTCAGTTTTGACCAGTATGGTAGACAATGGTCTGAAACCATCTCTTTATGTTTTTTTAAATTAAATTCGCCTCGTTTTCGATTAGGTACTCGTCGCGTTCACTAACACCGCTTACGGAGAAGCCAATTGAAGTTGAAACAACAGTAATATCATGCGGCGGAGTTGGCAACTGACATCGTTTTGCATTTAATATTATGCCCAGTGCATGGCGCCACGGTACGCGAGGGGAATAAATAAGCGTAAAACCACTAATGCTCAATGAAGCTTCACCTAACTTTTGCATTCTCGCTACACATTAGAGAGCGTTATATTTATTTGAACTTTTGTAACTGATACCACTAATATTTGAAATATCTATACTAATAATATAAAGCTGAAGAGTTAGTTTGATTGTTTGAACGTGCTAATCTCAGGAAATATTGGTCCGATTTGAAAAATTCTTTCAGTGTTAGATAGCTAATTTACCGCGGAAGGCCATAGGCTATATAACATCGCGCTAAGATGAATAGGAGAGGAGCTGCAATAAAAAATATTGCGACAGCGACAAAATAATTTATATGGCAAAGCAACGGTTGCCGGGTCAGCTAGTAGAAATATAAATATCCACTCGTTATAACGGCGAGGAAATGTGTACCTTAATGTACGAGTATGTTATAAACGATAAATAATGTTTACCGAGGTGTATCAAGTTTGTCAATCTGCACGGGGCCAGCGTGGTAGGTTACGATCTAAAACCTTCTTACTATGAGACAAGACCCGTCCAACCAGTGGAACAATAAAAACTTACTAGATCCATAATAGTGTACTTATCGTTATAAAGAGTTAAGTCTTAAACTTACTCTTAGAACTTCTAAGTCAAGAAGCGGTTTTATTTGATTGAACTCGTACAATTTTCAAATAAGTTTCTTACCACCGCCGCTTAAACTTTCATGGTATTCGAAGCGGAACATTTTTGCATGCATGCAAATTTATTTGGAACACGGTCGAACTATCGTCCGATCCGATAATGAGCACCGAATGTTGAATGACGAACTTCAGTTTGTGGGGTTCTTGTTACGAGGCCAACTCAATTTCGAAAGTGCAATGAACTTAGAAACTCTTCTATAGGATACGGACGAAAAGGGGCATGTCTTGTTAAGGAAATTAGTATCTCTTTTACTAGGATCTTGGAGTATAAATAAGACACTCCAACATTTCATTATTTGTATAAATTTTTTGTCTTGCCTAAGCTCTTCGAGCCGAAGCAAAATACATATATCTACAGTCCAGTGACAGATATAGGTTGGCGACGAATATACTCGTATGACGTCACTGCTACCCCGCACGGTCAAAGAGCACGCTAGAATCAAAAATTGTGGACGAAACAAAAAAGGGCCTTCACTCACATCGCCGTATGAATAATTCACGAAACTAAATATTTAAATGGCCGCTCGCATTGTTTGATGAACGGATACCTGTTTTCGTTTTTTTTTCAGCGTTCCGCGAAAAAGTTTGGTATAAACAAAACACCGACTGGACCAAAAAGCGTTTCCCTCAAGAATTTGCTAAATATATTTCCTAAACATCTATCCTTCCATAAATGCTTTAGTGACAGGAGAGTCCCCAGTGCGTGCCTGCACACGGATGCAATAGCTAAAAAAAATCCAAATCGGTTAACGTAGGCCGAAGTTATGCGGTAAAAAACATAAAAAAATACAGACGAACTGAGTACATCCTCCTTTTTGAAGTCGGTCATAAAATACATATTATGTTGTCAATTGGAACGAAGTTCCTTATCGCTCGTTGCGAAGGAGGCTAGACGGAAAAAAATCAGACGAAAAATTCAGACGGAACTTGTCCGACACCCTAGTGTTGCCAATTTAAAGAAATAAAATTTTATTACAATTCCTTCACTAATTATTCGAAAGGAACTTCGTTCCATCCGGGTGTCCCTTGACACCTCTCTTGTGTGTTTCTTTTTTCAAATACAAAATTCGTTACAATTTAAATTCAATGTTAAATTTGGCAGGTACGTACACAGACTACTAAGAAGCAAGTACTTATTACGAGTAAAACGAGAAACAAGGCAACATCCGTTGCGATGTCGTGAAATAGAGCCTCAGTTATGTACGGGGCCAGCAACCGCGCGCTCCCGGTTCGCTATTGACCGTTTCCTTTGCGACTTACTCATTCGTAATTGGCATTACGTTCTGCGACAACTTGACGTGGATACGAACGATATATGTATAAAACCGTAGTTTTCTCCTTCGTAAACACTGCCGCGATACGCGAACGAGATAGAAGTTTCCGGAAAACGTCAGTTTATCGTTTAATCCAATATTATATTTAGCGTACCACATACGAACGTATAAAACCGTGATCTTTAAAATGATTATTTAAACCATTGTATATTGTAAGCACTCTACAGAAAACACTCGTACAGCTTAGCCTATAGAGTACTTCAGTGTTTTATTTTCAGCGTCGACAGTGCCCGTTCGTTGTGTGCGTTGTAAACTCGGCATATTTAGCCGCTAAACGAGAGGGGAGTGAGCCGTGCATGTAAAACTAACATAGGAAAGTTTGCTTCGCTAATAAGAAAGTTCGATGAGAAAAAACATGAACCTTCAGGTACAGGGCGAAGCCCACGCGAATCCATTACACCCTATGAGCAATTTATAACGGGGAAAGCGGATCTTCTTATTATATACGATAGCGACACGACAACGATTTATGCGAATCGTATCGCCATACGACACGATATTTTTATACATACATAAGCATCACGCCTGATCCCTAACGGGGTAGGCAGATAGAACCGAATGCCAAATATCTCTGTCCTTACAAACCTGTCGTGCTTCATCCACATCCATCACTCTCTTCATGCACACGAGTACACGCCGGTTTCGGAGACTCTTGACTCCCCCGTCAGCACCTGTCCGACCTATTTGGTCGCGATAGGACAGTCTTGGTCTCCCTCGGCACCTACGTCCATCAGCACTCGCGTTGTTTGTCTTTGTGCCTTATCTAATAATTCGTGTATAAATTGTCATTTTTCATCACATTTCTAAATAATAAGGAAGAGTGATAAAAATTCGCACAGCAAAGTGAGTTGATAACAATAATAGTTAAATAATTCAGCTCTTATTATAATTCGTTATATAAATAAATAGAAAAAAATATTTATTTAAAACCGACTTCCTAACATATTATTACAATTAAATAACAAACACAATGAAAGTCGTGAGCCGTTAGAAAATTCCAGTATCGTGATTTGTAAAGACAGCTTTGAGCGTAGATTTAATGTAATTTAAACCGATGTTGACGGAGTAAATTCCCAACAGAACACGCAATATCATATTTAGAGAATCAATTATTAGACGGCGAGCATGTACACACATACACACCTGTATAAAAACGCTAAACACGTTGTAAATTTAATTATGCGCCACGTTTATGAATGGAAATTAATTTGTTTAACATTAATTAAATTACAAGATCCGAGTATGGCGGCGTACGGATCTTTACACACACATACGAGTATGTACTTTATATACCTACTGTCTACGGTTATATGCATGTATATAAGTACAATTATTCATACACTTACAACTGTTATATGAAATACATACAACACAGTTATAACAAAATATTTTAGGACAGTTCCACACACGGCTATCTGATTCCAAATTAGGGAATGAGATAATAATAATAATTACTACCGCGCTATTTAATATACTATTTATTAGTTAAATAGATATTATAATCGATAGATAGATAATGGATAATATAATTAATATCATGTATATTTTTGTGCTTTCTGCCTATCCCTTTAGGGACCTGGCGTGATGGTATAATAGAAACAATAATCATTTTATCCATTACTCAATTAGTCATTTGTCTATATTATTATGTACCAGTAACTGGGGGATTATGTACTACTGTCAAGATCTGTGGTCGAAATCGTGGTCTGTAAAACAATACTGCGTGGGTTTTCTGTCTAGTGTTAGCCAAAGTAGAGCCCACTTCAGATATAAACGTAGTCTTTTTTATATTTATTTACGAGCAAAAAGAAAATACATTAAACATTAGAAAAAGAATCGTAGCAAATCTTTTCACTGCGTATAAATAAAAAAATTTCTACACTCGGCTACATCAAAAAAATATACCGTACGGTATCAGTTATATTGCTGGCAATCAAACCTTTGGATTTACGATGATATATGATGATAAAAAGGACAAGCTCTTTGAGTTTCCCGCGGTAGTCCGAATTGTTATTCGCTAGTAGGTTATGGTGGAAGACATAATTATCTATTTGAATATACAACAAATTATTGGAAAGGCTTTCACAAAATAAACAGTAGCAGCCTTAAAGTCGCCTTCTAAGATCAGCGCGGTGTATCTTTCAGGTCAATATACGTTCCGTAGAGCAATCAGTAATGATATGAAATTATTATTATTCATATGCATCTGCTGTATCGCAGCAAATATTACAAGCAAATAATTGACTGGCTTTCAATTAGCTCTTTGTAATCGTTTAAGTTTAGAACAAAAAGAAAGCAATGTTTAACAAAAGGCGTAAACATTGCAAGCACTTCCGGTTGCGTTGAACACGCAACATTAATATTTCAAAGGTCTCTCGAAAGGTCCTATCCCATTCTCTCGCCGCGATACGAGTCAATAGAAGCACCGTGAACCAACCTCGACCGAATTCGACTCGCATTTCCTTTATCGTCGCCCGTAACGGTCGCCACGTTCCGAAAAAAAAAAATGGCCGACAAGTGATACGAATCGTTATGAACGTTTCCGTCCATTGTTTCATTATAATAACGAAAGGTTCCCCGCGTGGATCGCAGTTTAATATTAAATTACTCCGACGCCCGTTCCACGTAATCGACGCGAGATTTTGTAGTGTTTCTTTCGGGGCTTTGATTATTGCGAAATTTGTATTCTGATATATCGCACGAAGTTAGCGATTGGCAACCTCTCGTACGTAACGTACACTAAACATCGGGATAAAAAAAGATCCAATTTTGTGAAGCACTATGACTTCGGCTCGTGTTTTATATATGGGTTTCAATGGGATCCCTTACGATAATGTAAAAGAAAATGCGAAAAAAGCAAATCATGTTGAAAAACATAATGTATTATTATAAAAGCGAAAGAGTTTTTGTTTCTCATTCTTTCACGTCACAACTGAGAAATCGAATGATGCGATTTTTGATATGGAGCTACTTGAAGAGCTGCAGAGTGACAGGGTCAATATATCGCGGAAATATACAAGACAAAACAAGATAAATTTTCTACAAGACAATAAAGTTTGAGGACATCTGATAGACAAATTCTAAGGTAAAATAGAGGTAACATTTATCCTATCGCTAATCGTATCACAATAAGAGAGGGAGAGAGAAATAGAAACGGCGAGAGGGAGAGGGCATTATGATCGTTCCACGCTCAACTTAAACAGACGCTCGGGTTTCATGCAAATATTTAACATTTAGAAATATAACGCTTACCATGCATTCGTACAAGTACGCCACCTGTGTTTGGTATTGTTCAATCATAATTGGACAACAGCAAATATTTGATGAATAATCGAACGATATTTTTGATGTTAATGCGGAATTCGTTACATTGTTCGGTCTATCAAAGATTATTATTGGACGCGCTTTTACGTATGTATAATAACACCGAAATAAACGTAAATATTTCCAACCGATGAAACATAAAGTAATTTTATCTCGTACAGTCATTTGACCTTTTCGAATAGGACATTAAAATTGTCCTCTCATTTCGCGACGGTGTTCTGAATTAATTTTATATTGAACCAATAGCGCTCGTAGATTGTTCTAATGATACATATATGTTTTCAACTCCTTTTTCATCCCACGGCTGGGCAACTCGTCCGTTGCATGTTTTCAAATAGCTGTCAAAGCCTTCGACAACGATTGTTACAAGACAGTAACGGGCCCTCCGGAAACGGTACATTCGCGAAAATTTTGCCACTAGCGGTCACCTAACCGACTGCTGACCGCGCCTCTTATTCCTTAACTAGCTGTCCCGGCAAACGTTGCTTTGCCATATAAATGATTTTGCCGTTGTCGCTCCTCTCCTATTAATCTTAGCGTGATGTTATGTAGCCTATAGCCGTCCTCGATAAATGAGATATCCAACACTGAAAGAATTTTTCAAATCGGACCAGTATTCCTTGAGATTAGCGCGTTCAAACAATCAAACAAGCTTTATATTATTAGTATAGATTCTGTATACTGTTTGCGATCCACCGATGCGTCGGGACCACGGACGCTTCACACGGGAACGTATATAAAGACAACAACTAGACCAATTAACATACTATCCTCGTACCGGCGGGTGGATGTTTTTGATCGCCTACACGATCCCCAATAAAATGTAACTGCCTTCCGATAGGAGTCCACTAGTTAAGATACTACTGGGAAATGCCTGATGTTGTTCGAATTCGAGCTCCTTACAGTCGAGCGGTGTTCTTTTGTTTATTTCGTAGTAACGTCAATTTGTATCTCGAACCTTTGTGTCGGCGTAAATAGACAACATGCTAGTGATAATTGTAATAAGCGGAGCGGTTTTAACGCTATGTAATTCATTAAAAATGTTTGTGATTACTAATGATACTGGGGATGTTGCAGCATTTATAATTGCCGGTGGGTTACTTTTGATCCATTCTCTCCAACATGAAGGAAATCTCCGGGTCTTAAAAGTCTCCTAGGTCAGAATCACGTGTGGACGCTACCCTTAAAACCCTGAGGAGCACTTTCCACCTTTATCATTCTATTTATATATACCTACACGCCGAATTTGAAGAATATGATAATATCCCGTAATCCATATACTACATGGCGATAAAGCGTAATGACGAAAAATATTTTGATTTCAAAATCTACGAAGAGCGTTTTAAAAAATAGCATAATCACGTAGACGGCGACAGCCATGACAACGAACGGCCATTGAAAGTTCAGCCACTGAAACGGGAAACGTCAATTCATGCTGATTGTACATTTAATGGTTCCATAACAGTCGTCACGGCGGAACGATTCGTTTAAAAACAACAACGTAATAGTAAAAAGAGTAACGGAAACGGAACAAAACGGGGACAATGTCGGTAAACTGTCGCGGATAACGATAAGTGTTCTTATTTCAAATGTCGCGGAACGAATCACTTGTCTTTTTCGTATTCGCTTTTCAAATCTTGCATTGAATATAACTTTGGTTGTTTTACAGTAGGTAATCTCTTCGGTACTCCCTGCTAACCCCGTTTGGGACCTGGCGTGATGGTTTAAGAATAATAATAATTATTACATCTATAGCTTAGAAAAGTAAGTCATAAAGCAATGAATTTAATTTCGAGATTGCGTTAATTGGACTCCGTATTAATTAGGTACTTTGTGAGACAATGTGTGGATGTTGAATAATTGATAAAAATGAATTACAAATCGGTGAGTTGAATTATGCTAATGATATTATTGCGAACGGTAATGCGGAACTTTTCTTAGTATTCACAAAAAAAAACACAATTCATTATACGAAAATTATGATCTTCTAGTTGTTCGCAAAAGCTTATACAAACTTCAGCTTTAATGGACTAATAACAAACTTGAATTATTCTCTCCTTAATGTACACTGTATAAATAGTGAGTAAATGGAAATTCCATTTATCTTCCAATTTTATATTGCTCGTAAATTAAATAGGCACTATACATTTGCCTATTTAAATTTTGTATTGAGTATTCATAATAATTAAATCTCAAAAGTGATATCAACAGCGAATTCATACACTATTTCGTTGACTTATTTAAAGCGTATAAACACATACATACATGAATAGAATATAACATTTAAGTTAAGTGAAATTAGGCCAAGTATGGCACTTCCATAAAGAAAGCATTCACATATTATTTATAGAAAGATACTATAAAAAACAATATTAATAAATCTTCATTGGTTTTTTTAGATATAAAACAGCTATCGAACGTTCTGGTACAAGGAAGTATTTTAATTTACATTTTATCTTTTATAACATAGCAACAAAATAAATAGAACATGATATTTGTTTATCGATAACTTGTGAACTCATTCACGCCTTGTGTATAATTTAAATTAACTACACTCAAAGTAACGGAAGGAACTAAAATTACGCACAAGAATATTATAAAATAATAACGAGCAGCGAGTGAAACAGTCGATAAAAGATAACACGGAACGGCCTATTTATACAAACTGTAACTATAAAGCTGATAGTAATCGACAAACAGCGCATAAAAACCTACAACCCTATTCAATAGAGGCGATTGCGCGCAAAATTACGTTTCACGGCACTCCAACACAATCATCAAATAATATTAAGCGTCTAATCATAGACGGGGATATCGTAAAAATAACGATAAGCCAACGCGGTGGGAACAAAGTTGGTGCGTGGAAGTTGAATGATAAGATTCGACGTGTGAATGCATGAAATTCTTTTTTTTTCGACCCTTTTTTAATTGTTTCATTTGTCGACACGTGTCTCTCTTACTCAAGTTTTAAGCCACGGTCTACCAAGTTAGCCAAATGGGAATTGGTAGACTTCACACAATCATCAAAATATTATGCACTTAGATAACAAGGGTGTGCACATTTTCTCACGATGTTTTCTTTCATCGATATAGCAAGTGATATTTATGTAAATTGCAAGTTATAAAACGGACGTTGCGAGTCGGAAGTAAGTGGCAGAATTAATGGCCATTTATCTTGTGGCAAACGAACCAAGGGGAATTTAATAATAATAGCATTATTCATTACCGGAATATAGAAAAAACTAAATTTTTATGTGAAAAACTAAATGTTTCGACAAATTATATTACATGATCTGACTGTATTTCTCGCTCCACGTCCGTAGACATTACTCCGAGAGAGCGTCTCAACTTTGCATTTAGCTTCACGGCATTCTGTAACTCCAGTGCCGCGAAACAGTGTCACATTTACGACACCACTTCTCTAACGACATCTACAGAGACACTAATTTGAACACAAATTATGATCCCTTAAGGGCTCACAGTAAACCAAAAGAAACCTCATTAACCTAAAAACCTTTTAGATTAAACCAAGGGAATTCAAACTTAACGTGTTATAAATATTGTCATTAATCAAAGTTTTCAAGGGGTAGATAAAATTTTTAGTGTGGACCCACTGACAAAATTTGGTAATAAATATTGACACAACATCCAAGATAAATTCATATTTGCCTCCGTAGCTCAGTATGTCTTAGGAGTTCGGTATCGGTAAGAGGTGATTTAAAGCAGGCAATGCAAGCAGAGCGGAAGATAGCACGGGATGAGAAACTCGTCCCATGATTTGATCCGGAGATTTAGAGATCCCAAAATTCGGCCAAAATCGCAGATGAAGGCCACCATAGAAGAGGTTAAAGAACCCATAAAACTCGTTCTCTCACTCAAGGTACCTTCCTCTGACCACAAAAAAAGATAATATACAATATTTATATCGAAAATAAAAATCATATCTGTAAAATGGAACGGTCAGGACACATATCACAAATATCATACTTAACGAACGTTGAAATACAGAAAAAAAAACCAAAAGTCTACAGCCATTCGAAAGAGGGTTTTAGATACAATCAATGCCCCATTCCCCCGCCGCCGGTGCTGCCTGCGCCCAAAGTTCCCTACGGATCCCACTCGATGGGTTTAATTGACCCCTCATTTGTACGCAGGCCGTATCGGTCCCGGGATTTCTAACGTGAGATACACGTACGGTTAATTCTATAAACAAACAAGTGGCTAACGATAGCCTTTCACAGATTAAAAACCCGTTTTTAAGTGCTCCCCCCGATCCCTCTTTCGGGGAAATTTTCACCAACATTTGGCTCGATTCATAATACTTTGCAGGTAGCGTGAACGAGGCGACGGCGTAAATTTTTAATGGCCCAGTTCGGAGCGGAGTTTGTCGCTATTTAAATCTATGAACAACTTTAGAATTTGAAACGGATCGGGAATGTGTTACGAGTATTAAAATAATACCTACATAAATTTATGAAACGGTAGACGTTACGATTTTAAATTACACTACAACTTGTGGAGGCTATGGATAATGAGTATGCTACAATTAACACTACTAGAGCGTAATTGGTACGTAGAAAAATAGACAACAGAAACGAATTCTAACTAACTAACTAAGTATAAACTAATTCACTATTCTTTTACCCACCTACATAGGCACGTATACCTACATGCACTACATAGGCACGTAAGTCTGCATTTCAATTTCGAAATTCCTCATATACAGAAAGCGGATCCGGATGAGACGACCCCATAAGTCGCGGATCCATAACGATACCTTCCTTGCAATTCAATACGACCATAGATACTCGTAGTATTCTCATCGGTTGATAAACACTGGACTCATTCCAGAAGAGAGGATTTAATTTTTCATCCATACGCTGTTGAGTCAGTTTAGATTTTACGTTGACCTTTTTCATCGAGAGCATTCCGCAGGGGCTTTACATCGTTACGATTGTTTGTGTTTGTCGATTTTCAAAAAAGCTCCGGCGATATGAGCTTTCAAATAAATTGCAATTGATATGGAAGCAGATCAGTAAATAAAACATGTGTATTTATTTTTAGTAAAATCGTATTGCAAACGAAACGACATACGAGTAGTTAGGTTTGTGGGATAGAATGAAAAAAAAACAACTTGCAAAGAGAGATTCGAAACACGTACGGGCAACCAACATGTCGCTGCAATATTTAACTGGGACTTCATTGTGGACTGTGGCACCGCTGTGGACAACGTTTAAGTTATTATGAAGCAGACCGACGAAACGAAACGTTTGCGCATAGACCGCCACCGCATAATACGGAAAATGTAGTAATTAGGCGAAACGCATACGAAATTGTCTAAGTCTGTCTCTGTGCTGTATCAATTTGGAACTAAATGGCTAATATCAATGAAAATAAACAATCAAACAAGGACAATGCTGAAACACATTCACGAACTTCATTTGATAAACATGTTTTCATTTTCCAATAAGCTATGACTAAATGGTTACACTGAAGTGATATGAAATATTATCAACAGTATCGTTCCAACATTAAATAATTCAAATAAAATGGAAACATTTCCAAGCAGGTAAATCAGATCACCATATTCATTTCGAAGAAAACAGTAGTCAATAACAGTACAAGTACTCATATTTACATTACTCATGTATTGTACATGTTCATATCATTTAATTTAGTATTACGAGTAGTAACAAACACTATACGGGTAAATCCAATATCTCTTTCCCTTTATATCTACTAATCCGATTTAACTTTGACGGATTTAACAACATACAGAGGGACCTTGAAAACACAATTATCGTACTCGTAAATCTTAAAATCAGCACGAAACATGACAAATCTCAATAATAGTTAATAATATTGATGATAAAGTTGGGAAGGTAGAAGAATGATACTGCAATCTCAACAAAGCTGACTGTCTAACAGCGACAGTTGTTCGCGATGAGAAAGACACAGAACGGCACAATTTAGTGTACGATGATCCTAATGCAGTCGGCTTGCACTCAACGAAATTGTACGTGGGTTCAACGCGGTGGAAATATGAACGGGCTGGCAACAAAGAGATAAATTGAAATTTCGGCGACTAAATCTGAATGAACTGCCCGTTATAGATTAGAGGGTATTAGTGTGCGTATATTTTGTGGTGATATTGTTTTTATTGACCATAATGATGATGCATCAGTAAGTAGCCGTTTTCGGTTTCAGCGGCGCTTTGTGACTTCTATTTACAAGCACTGAGCTGATTAATTTTCCGGTGTACATGACAGTAAAATTTCAAGTACTATTCAAATCTTTTCAATAAAAGTGCGAAAAAGAGCTGAGTTCAGTCAATCGGATGCAATAAGATTTTACATTCCGATAACACACATAAAGAATAAAATCTTTTATATATTATGTATATGCTGCTAACTCTTTTAGTCTCTTCAAAGTAATGTAGAGGCCTTGCCCTAATCATCAGATAAGTCGTCTTCGAATATCGATATTCGGGACACGATTCGTTATATAGTTAAAACAAGGTGCGCGACTCTTCGCCGTGAATTGGTAAACTTTGAAATTCTTTATCTCATTTCCGATAGGAACTACTCAAATAAAACAGAATTGGGCGATAGCATTGCGGTTCACGAAATGGGAGGAAGGGTTCATGAAAGAGAATTTATAACTGGCAGAACTATTCATTCGGGTAATGCGATAATTCGTTAAACATTATACGAGTACAATACCTACACTACAAGTAACGCGGTACTACATTTAGATGATTCTAATAATGCAGCTTACTGTGGTGATCTTGAAGATATAACATACTTCTGTAGGTCTAGAATTTTTTATTTATTTACACGAGTACAGAATTAATATGTACACGAATACCTACAAATATTCACAGTATAAATGAACTGGAGAGCATTTGTATTCGTATACGACGTATAAATGGCGTCTCGAATACATATAACACGCATATACATACATGTGTACGTTGAATTTGGGAATATTGCTTATTACCATAAATTTTGTATGGAGTTTCGGCGGCGGGAAGTTTTGAAGAGTCAATACTAGCAATTGGCTCAATTTAGAAGCTAATACGTAACACGCCCTGATTCCACAGCTTTAAGACATGCAAGAAATACTGCGTTTTAGACTAAGACTTTGATTGCAGTACTTTTTAGCGAAGCAAAGCTTTCATCATTATTTTATATACATTTCAAAAATAAACATAGTTCCTTGTCTATCTTTCAATATTGGTTCATAATTTAAATGTATGCAACAACGTTGTCTCCATTATTAATTAAAATTACATAAATCAAATTTAGGCGAAGAAATGTTAACAGGAAAATATAGTAACGTTTATTAATGGCTCAGAGGTCCACACAGATTGCTAAAGTTCTTAAAAACTTAGAGTACAAAATTATAAATACAAATTTATCAGGAAATCTAGGCCATCACTCGCACTTGCCATTCATGGTTTACCTGACGAAAATAAAATAGCACTGCATGTCGAAGCGTTAACTTGATATTCAGCTATACGTAAATATAACGCTTACTACATTTGAAATCAATATAAGCAGGTATATGTAATCGCTCTCCGAGAAGCCTTGCCACCGGGGACTCCTGAACCATACAACATTGTGCATTCACCGCGTTGCGTATATTAGCGTACCATTCTGCCCGTGTCTACTCACAATCGGTAGACTTATTGCTCGGTAATACGAGGAAATGCAGCTACTGATTAATGCCAGCCGCCCGGCCAGGTATCGCGTTCGGAACAAGTAAAGTGCGGTTGACTGGCGATTCCTGTTATTATAATACAGCCATTTTTTTCCATAGTCAACAAATTATCCGTACCAATATTATAAATGCAAAAGAGTGTATATGTTTGAAGTTTTTTTTGCACGCCTCAACGTGATCTTTAGTATGGAAATACTTGAAGTGCTGAAGATTGCTATAGGCTACTTTTTGCGAAAACACGATTCAATCAAATAAGCGTTATTGATGACGTTAAGACAAGAGAATAAAGATGTGACTTGTGAATATGCATATTATGTTTTCTACATAATAAAGCTTAAGACTAAAGTCCGTTAAATGCTCTGATACCAACCGCATTTTTCTTTAAACGTATTATTTGTAGACATATACATATGTGTTTTTCATTTAGCTCAATAGACATTTAATTGAAGAACCTGGAACATACATATTATAGCTTTTATTGGTACAGAATTTGAGATAAGTTTAATCCTCAACTCTTTTAAGATCGACGCCAACTAAGTCGGTTAACTTTTATGAACTGTACATTATGGCATATTACGTATATGTAGGTAACATATACATAATATGTCATAATTTATTAGTACACAGCTAGAAAGAAAAATGATGTTCACGCATTAAAAAAATTACAGTTTTATTTTATTCACATTGGGTACAATACTACGAAACATTACACAAAGTTCCATTGAAAATTTTTTACGTCAACGGATTGATCGAAAATGTGGCAGCGCCTACCCGTAAGCTAATATTTACAGGAAACTTTGTCCGACTCGAACCACGAAATTAGTGACGGATTATAATAACATTGAAATACCTATCCATCTCGGGGATTTATATATAATATCCAACTTAATTTAACTTTGACGGATTTACAAACAAACGGACCGCCCGTAAATTTATATTAATCGCGTATCTTGAGGCCAGTGTCGAATTTTGCAAATCCCTATTTTAATTAATAGTATTAATGAGCGTAAGGGGAGAGTTCGGTAACGATATTTAAAGTTACGCTACATTCAGTGCATCGCGTTTAAGGATATCCGATACAATACCATGCAATACATATTTATATCACACAATGTATGAGAAACTATACATATAGCATAACAGATACAAGTAACTGTTATTTTTGACTGATATTAGGATTATAATATAAAACAGACAAAGCTAGCACATTTAGCTTCATTGCGATATTACATAGGACATATATGAGCTGTGTGCTATCTGATATTTTATAATTTTTGAGATTTTGGTTGGGTAACTTGCTCGGAAAGTGTCTATAACAGACCGATGTGACAAATTTGAAACAGCTAATCGTGTAACACATAAATAACATTTACATTGAGCACTAACGGCCTAGTAAAATCGATTCAAGTTCAGTATGCGTTTTTGTGCGTACCTTACTATATATTTATCTAAATCTATCTATACGTATTGTCATATATCTATCCTCTGTTGCGGTGAAGGACTACGATTCTCCATAATTTCCTCAGAGACGTCTACCGGTTAGGAAAAGCAATAGCTTAGCAAAGTACACAAATCATATTCTCACAGCATATAGAAATTCTTGAAATAAGGTTATGTTTTCATATGGCCAAAAACAGGAAATTACAGAAATTTGACATTAATAGGATTTCTTAATGAATAATAAACGTTTGAGATTATTCATGAAAAGACTCTCCAAACATCCAGTATTCGAACTATATAAGTAAGATAGCAGTTGCATCTAATGTCGCAACATTCGATCAAATTTCAACCTTGCAGCGTGGAAAATAGAGTTCAAGTGACCGGCCTTCGTGAAGTGAAATGACAGTACTGGCGAACGGATCGCCGGGGGAGTGGGGGCGAAATGGTTCCGTATTCTGAATTAATCAAGAAAACAATTATCCTCCCTTGTTACATTTCCCCGGCAGCGAATTAGCGACTCGGTACATTGCAAACGACAGGCGATAAGCGATTAATATTTCACAAAATACAAATCTGTCTCCAGTGGGCTATGACGACTTCTGTTTGTTCAAAAAATATGCTGCCGTAAATGTAACTCATTCGATTGTTAATATAAATAGTTATTGTCACATATTTCAGGTAATCCACAACTTTGAACCCATGAAATGCTCTTAAGTCTCGTTCTGAATTCCCTGACAATGATTGTTCCAAAGAGTGCTACTAGAAACTATAGATTAAAGTCAAACCTTCAATAGGGCTGAAGCTGATAAAGACGTCATTGTTTCAGATTTAGGTGTATTATCTTTACATTATGTCTGTAGTATGGGAATTTTAGGTCTATCGGTGACGGTATCGGAGGCAAAACGGCACGATATTCCAAGAGAAGAATATCAGTGTTTCAGTGTCATCATAGTCGTTTATATCGCCATTCGTAAATGCTACGCAATCCAACAAGTCGTTTAAAACTCCTGCTCTCTTTTATTCCTATTCCTGTCTATTTGCTTTTTATTGTTCTGAACTCATACATTATTCATGGAAACCAAACGTCTGATACTTAATACCTTGTATGAAACGAACAATGGAATTAAATACAGAAAGCAAGAGATATATTTTAAAACTTCTTTGTTTAAATTAATATCTTTTCTTTTTTCTCCTTGGAGATGGACATTACGACTTCGGCAATGAGCATTTCAACTTATTTTTTCTACTTACCACTGTTTAACCAACGTTCTCAAGAGAGTGCGTAAAAATGAAAATGGTGCCTTCATATTAATTTACGTAATAGGTACATTACTGTTTTCATTTTTGAAATCTATCAGGTCTAATCATGTAACTTCATGATAGTCAGAGATGTCGTTGAAAATGATGGTTCTATGTAAATTTATAATGCAGTTCTAGCATAAGCACTATATTAGTACTGAGATAATAAGGATAATTTGTACTATTAAGTATTATACAAACCCTTGGATACAACACCGACCCGCGTGTGAATGTCATTAGCAACAGTAACGAGCAGAAAGCTAAAGACAAGAGGTCAAACAAAACAGTTTTTAAGCATAATCTAAAATACCTACGGGTAACAGTGCATCTAACTGTCCACAAATTATAAAGTTAAATATAGAAATGAAGCAAAATGTAACGAATGTACGAAGTTTTAACGTACTAATGCATATTCAAGTTGATGGGCCACATATGATTTTCTGTCTCGACAGTTACCCCACGCGGTCTGCAATAACAACGGGTTTAGCTGAGCAAACGTTGGTTTAAAGTTTGTGTGCAATTGAACGGAATGTGCAAATTGGTTAGTCCCATCCGTAACGTCGTAAGAGCCAAAGCCGTTTTCGGGTGTGCAAATGAATTAATTAGTACCATTCAGAATGCAAGATTCAATTGACGTCTAATTGAAATCTCAAGAATATTTACTCAGCTTTCAATGGGAGCTCGAGAGGCTGTATTGATCAAGGGGTGCCTGCGGGCGATCGTCAAATAACTGACGTTCAAGATATTATTTTGTATTCTCCTTCGTGGATATATTTCGGAAAACTTATCCAAATAGCTTTCCGTTTCACTGACTTTCCAATTTTTTCCTTAATAGCAAATCCCAATTTAATGTGGAAATTTCATCATAGTGAATAGCCTTTGTCCAGTTTTCACATCGTCTAGTAGGTGAATTTCTAAAATCGAGTTTAGAAGTTAGGTTTGTCTATACTAAAGTTTCCTATTTTAGGCTCATACAATACAATAATGACAGTAAGAATGTATTAGAGAATTGATTAAATTTTAAAACTTGTCATTATGGATGATATAACAAACAAACATTAAAACAATGCAAAACACAAACTTTTCACTCAAATAACAAGTTATTACACTTTCATGCTTTTCATCCTGATATTTTTCTCTCATTATAATGTGAATATGATAAAATCATATAAATGCCGTCTTATTTACAAAACACTTCATGACCTCTTCAAATCACACTATTGAATTTGGAAGCAAGGAACTAATAAATTATGATTACTTATCCGAGAGCACAATTCGATGCACGTTTCTGGTGGAACAACTTCATGTTCCCTGGAGAAATGTTGCACCACACATTACTCATCTGCTTTGCAGGTTTAGCGCTCGAGTACGAGCGCACGGGCCCACTATATTTCAAATGTTAAATGGAATTGAAATTCGACTAGACATTAAAATTAGAAATGCGGTAGGACATTATGTAAGCGTGACCTTACGTGGTATTATTCAAATAATTCGTGAATGTGAGGTATGCGCAGATTGTACTAAATTGGAACTGAAAATGTTTTTTCAAAAATTTTATACAACATATAAAAGTAATTACGAAATATGGCGATTGATGCTTTCACAATAAATTTAGATGTTCACCTAAAACTCAAAATGCTTAAACACAATAATCGCGTAGCAATGAAAGAGAAATTATTTGAGGACTCGAACCTCCGAGCGATACTTAAAACGTTCAATGGGGCTGAATAAGAGCTGATCGAGAAGAATCTTAAACTTGAACAGACGTAAATACAAAACATTAATATAAGTTAACGACCTCTTTAACACCTCGTTGGGCGTCAGCCTCTTATAAGAATTGTATAAACGCGACAATTTTGCATAATTCCGTATTTTCAATAGATCTGCACATATACAGAAAATTTGTATAGTATGTAATGAAAGGTATATTCAAACAGACATTACTGATGATTTCAAACAAAACGCTAGTGATAAACATAGTATAATTATATGAGAAGCAGGGAGAAGTTCCGAGCCTTACATACATTAATACAACAGATATAATTAAAATACCATAAGCAATAGGCACAATACCATAGACAAATAGTTGTTAACCATAACCTTACGGAGAAGTTGGTGCAGTAAGTTATGAGGTAGTTCGAAATTCAGCCAAACGCTGGTCAAACTTTGCTTGCGCCGGTCGAAAGGAGTTTTAAATACTACCAGTTTGCTCAAACTATGTGCGGCATAGGTAATACCGTTAGAACTGTTTATGAGTTAAGCTTATATAACTAAGTTGGTAGATGAAAACCACAAGCCAAAGCGATGGAACTCACATACAATGTTTAATGGGTAGCCGCAGCAATAAACACACAATTATGAATTACATTAATATTGTTTGTCTGAGACTGACACAGACAAAAATTCTATACTATCTGTAAAATCATTTTATCAAATGATGGAAGATAAAAAAGCGAATGAACGCTAACGATGTGATATAAAGGCAGCATCATAAATCTCTTTGCTAGTATTCATTTCTGTCTAAGTATTCATTCCTGAGCTTGGCTGGTTGACAATGCTATTTAGCATAAAGCCCGCCATTTATTGTACAAATTCTTTTGTTTCAATAAAGTTAAAATATAGACCGGACATAAAAATGGATTACACTATTTAATTTCGAGAAATTAATTATTTAACGTGTCTATGGAAAGAAATAGGGGTCTTCCAAAAATCGTAACGTATTACTAAGTTCTCAAAACAATTAAATTGTTAAATAATGTAGAATAGAAAAGTCTACCATCTCCACAAATGGTCCCGTCAGTGGAGCCTCGTGCCATCTATTACTCTTGCCGATGTCCGCACGATCCATCGACGGGTGATGTATGGCCTGGCCCAAGCGTTTGATAGCGAAGCGATTCAAGCCGTCAATGCTGATACTAAACGACATTACTCATTCGATTCAACATAGGAAACCAGTATTTTTAGTTTTCTTTCATGCGATCTTGTTCTAAATAGATTTTTCGCTTCAAATTCGTTTGCTGTTGGGAGTATTTTAATTGAAATACTTCTGTGCTGTAAGGACGTTATTGTTTTGTAATTGAACATTTTTAAAAGACATTAAATATATCTTAAATCACTTAAGTTATTTACATATTTTATATGTAGTCATTATTAATACATTATGAAGATGTGAAATGTGGATTGATTATTCGACTTTATTTAATGGCAAGTTTTTCACGATTTCCTCTCTCAATAGCTAAAGACGATTTTGGATTGGCAAGTTAAAATGTGATTTCTAGATACATATTGTACAAAAAAACCACTTCAGCGATACATTTCAACGTGTTTACAGCGGTCTAAGCTCACAAAGCTCGCTTCTCTCCCTAAAGCCTGACCTATTTTCCTGATTCCGCAGTCAATTAATTGGACCGGGCTTCACGGTTGACGTCGGATTTTCTTTAACTGACAGCCTTTTTAAATTACATAGTCTTTGTAGTCAAGTAAATCTTCTGCTAGTTATTTTTTTCACTTAATTGTTTTTGTTAATTACGAGAAGAAAATGCACGTTTAGTGTAAACTGTGTGACAAAGTGGAGCTAATGTTGACCTGTCATGTCAAGTAGTTAAACAGTTAAATCTCATTATTTCATACGACTCACGAGTGATATTAGAGCTTAGAGTTGTAAAAGCAATACATTCTAAACACAATACAACATGTATCAGCATTGTTGAATATTGTTTCTTTTATTTCGCTTATCCAAATTTAGAATTCTTATTTGTGCATCTCAGTGCAAGTTTTTCTAAATTTCACTAAACATTGTACGGTAACATTTTATCTGATGGTTTCATTAAAGCGAAGCTGAAGCATTAACGATATTTTTGAACAAAAGCTTTCTCTAGTGACATTAAGCCTAGCAATGAAGGGATTTCACGAATCCCACCCTTGACGGGATTAAATGTGGTGTCAAAGTATGAAACACATTTTGTATACGAGATATAGACGTTACAATTTTAATGATGTAATTAGCTAAATTATCTGTAAGTTAATATAGAGATAGATATCTAATTTAATATTCAAATATAACTATATCTATTATACAGAACGTATCGCGGTTATTGACGGACGACAATTATTGAACATCCCCACTGTGGGCAATCACGTATTCGTCGTACATTGAACTTCGATAGCGACAAATAAATACCTTATCGATAACCGTTCGTGCATTTTCATTTAGCCGTTGCAGTTTTGATTCGTACAAATTTGCGACATGTAAATAAAACAAGCAATCCCATATTTCGTACGCGTTTCAACAATAATAACAACGGTGAATTTTAACGAACTGTAAACGAATTTAATTAATAACAACACTTCGCGCGCAACGAGAAAAAAAAATAATATCGGAAAATTCGTGATTTTTGTAATCCAATTTGCGTCCGCTAAAAAGTTATCGGACGCTTTGGTCTAATTGGATATTTAAATTAATCAATTCGATTTGTTTTTCGCCATCGAATTGTTCGGTATCGGAGATATTATGTTTTCGAAGATGGAACGATAAACAATAACGGCTCAATCCCGTGTCGTCCGTACGACGACGTGGAGCGCGAAGTATTGTCGACGAGGCCTCGATGCGTCCTCAATTAAGCCTATTCGACTGAATGTTTAACGTTAATCCGGCGGAAGACTGACGCTTCATTCTTTGTCTTATAAATTGATACGTCGAGGGAGGGATGTAATCTCGTCCGAGAACACATCCCTCAACCCTTAGGGTACAGGCTAATGACTGTCGGTTATTGTAACCGTCGTTTCCGAATAAATAATGTTTAGACGAAATTTGAGATACATTTTAAAGGAGATGATTTTTTAACAAAATTCATTGTATGTGGCTTATAGATGACAGGATGTAATGTTATATCTAACAAAATGGAGTCGAGATTTACCGAATTGTCGGGCATCTGGATGTTAGGGCTTGTTAAGTTTCCCTACCGCCCACACCAGCCAACAACGAGGATCATTGCCTTTAAGGTTCAAAATTGACATTCAAGGGAAAATATCTCACTTAAATTACATACATCACGTCGATTTATATTGCCGCTTAGACCGTCCCATTTTTACCATAACATCAACAATTCTCGTAGAGAGCATAAGGGAATACGCGCAACATAAAAACGTACAGATTTATATAACACTGATTCGTGAATGTTTAACGCTAATCCCTTAGAAGACTGACGGTTCATTCTTTGTCTTATAAATTGATACGTCAAGCCCGCAATCTCGCCGGCAACATCCATCCCTTCGCCCTAATGATTGATGAGATCGAACCGCTGACCGGTTATCTCAAATTTGCGGCCATTGCGCCCTACGTTTATTCTGCTTTTTCATTCATTTTCTCACTTCTCACTTCCTCCAGTGTGTGGCAACGTCAGTGGCTCCATTATGTTTGGATGACTGCAGAGAATTCTTGTGTCTTGTCTTGTGTCACTGCAGGATATAAGTTTACCATGGCAACCGTTAAGATCTTTACTTAGTGCGCGAGTTCGATGAGAAATGAACGGGTTAAATTAAATCCCTGAAGTATAAAAAGTACCCTAAGCGAAAGTTTCATGGTATTAAAAAAATGCACTGAGAGATCCAACATCACATTCGAAGTCTAAAGATGACGAAACAATAGCACGCGCACCTGCAACCTCGCAACAGATGACCAGCCGGGAAGCACACTCGGAACCAAACTCGGTCGAATGGAAAGCCCGACTCGAAAAGTCGAATGGAATCCTCGATCTCTAAAATCATCATTAACCACTGGTCCGACTGCCAACAATATCTATGAGCTTAAAATATTTGACACTTGTAAATGACATCAGTATCTAAGCTAAAGCTAGAACATAAACATCACACATACGAGTACATCGATGTCCGTTCACGAATGCTCTCGAATGTTCTAGAATGCAGCGTACGCCGGAATTACTCAGTTCTTAATAATATGACGCCTCGCTTCCGTGACCCAGTTCCGTGGCAACAATGGTGACGACAAATGCATATTTCAAAAATATTAGTACACGTACCAACAGCGCGGGCCGTTATTTTTACATTCGGCTCGCAACATTTCAAAATGCATATTGTCAAGTCGCCAGTGTATGAAATTTAAATATGAGATGGTCTCTGTTTATTTTAATTAAAAACTGCTCTTGTTTCCAACGTTCTACGTTCTCGGTTTGTTTTGACGGTCCTCGTTTAGGTGGGAAGCGTACACGCATACGATGATTAATGTTTATTATACTTAAATAAAATCCTTTCGATAAGAGCTTAATATTATTAAAATAAGTTTTAATAAAATAGTACACGTTAAGGAAGGCCAAGAGTACCTGCTCGTACCTCTCATTTTCAAATAAATATTTTTTTAGTTATTATTTTATTTACGTGATGTCTTATTTTCATTAGATGCTGGTGACTGTAAGAAAATCTTTCATTCTTTCTTTCTAATAAAAGAGCCGATGTAACGATTTTTGTGAAGACTTTAGTCGATGAAAATCTTTAGCCTCTGCTTGTCTCTACGATAAATACGCGTGACGGTATGTACCTATCCAACGAAAAAATCAATACCAGAGCAACAGTTCCTTATGTGTTTTTTGGGTATTTAAGTCTAAATATACATCATTTAGCGTTAACCTACATTTTAACGTAAACATTTCGCAACGTACCAACTACCTGTTTATTTATGGCTTTTTTTCCGCTCACCAATTTACATATTCTCCGAGAACTAATGGCTCCATCAAAAATATGAAAAGCGATTACAGAATTAATTAAGATTAAAGGGCGAACACAAGTTGAAAATTGCTCAATAAAGGGCGCGAAAGGGAACCGACCTAAATGAAATGCAAATTAGGCGAAATTTATTAATAACCAGCGGTCAGAAAAATATAGCGCAAAGAAGAATACGGCGCGTGATTAATAAACGGCGAGTCATTTTTCGTAGAGAAGTGTCGAAATACGACGGTGTTCGTAATGACGGGGTCGGCTATCGTCGAGGGCAATAACGAATAAATTAAATGTTTGACTTGTGAAACGAACAGATGCAGTCTGCCCTGTTATTGTTGGTGGGGAAATAATTGTTGGCAACGACTGTGAGAACGTAGGTGACGATATCAAGGATAACGATAATAGTAATGGGACGAATACACACAGGGCTATCTGATTTGCAAATAGACTGAGCCTGTTTGTGGAAAGAATGGATGACGAAAGAATGACATAGCAGCTATACAACGCGAGTGTTGATGGACGCAGGTGCGAGGGACACCAAGACTGTCCTATCGTGACCAAATAGGTCGGACAGGTGCTGACGGGGGAGTCAAGAGTCTGCGAAACCGGCGTGTACTCGTATGCATGAAGAGAGCGATGGATGTGGATGAAGCACGACAGGTTTGTAAGGGCAGGGATATTTGGCACTCGGTGCTTTCTGCCTACTTCATTAGGGACCTGGCATGGTGGTTACAGTAGAGTACTGAGCCTGTTTAATAGTAACCAGACAACTATCAGCTGTGAACTATAGTTACTAAAGAAATCATTTCAATTTTTCTTCTACAATAGGCTTGTGTTGGCTTAAGTGACGTACAGTACAGTGCAGTACAGTACAGTACTGTAGCCTAGAGAGTGCCTATACATTCTTGTTTTAAACAATCCCAAGCTATTGTCTTTAGTTCGATTTTCTCTGTATTATTATCATGATTATTACTAGTACGCAGTAATTAAGTGACAAACGAAAAGTTGATGCGAGGAGGCAACTAAAAAAACTCCGTAAGTATATTTTAATGATGACGAACTTTCATACGAGTCGGTAATAATTAGTTTCGTTTCTAGTCAAAGTCGATGCGTTACGTGTATCCGTGCTTGTTAGTCTAATGACTTCTGTACGTACATATTCGGGTGGGGATAAAATTAGTCACTTGTCGACTGGTGGAGCAAATAGACTAATCGATATGTTTTGTAGTCGGGGATAGTCCGTAAGAACCAACGACTAGTCAGCCCTTTTATCCATTAACATTGTCAAAGTTAAAGATAGTGTCATTGAAATGCAATTTTCACCTCTATATATCTACATAATATATCAAAGGGTTTATATAAAAATGACCATGAATATTTCTACGTTATTACAAGTATATATTTAGACCTTTATATACTTTATTAGTTAGCTATATAAAAATGAATAACAAAAATAATTGTGAAGTATTCAAGTATGGCTATGAGTTGGAATTCATCAAGAAAGATGCAAATAAGTTTAATACTAACAATATGGATTGTAGCAAAATTGTAGTCCGAAATAAAGGTTAAATAAATAAAATAAAAATA